>JASAMV010004915.1:0-17778 GCA_030248065.1 Rhynchonema sp. JSB1_4
TTTTCGAAACGGTGTAAAGGTCAGTTGAGCGTAAACGTCAATGTAAAGTTCGGTCGAAAGCTCGGTCGGCGTAGCTCGGTGTAAACGTGAAACATTGCCTGTTATTAACGTGGAATGTTTCAAGCCTACACCGAGGTCTATCACACTGAGGTGTCGACCGAGCTTTTCACCGACCTTTACACCCAACTGACCTACCGTAAAAACCTAAATAGAAGGGGGCTCTATTAATTCACTGACCCCATTTTGGGGGGCTCTATTCCGGGGGGCCTCTATTAATTCGGTGCACCCATTAATTCACTGACCCGAACCTGAAAAAATTGTTCCCAGAAATACCCCCAAAAACCCCTAAAAAGGGGTTTGAAAGGATGTTTTTTCGCTTGTAATCGCATTTATTCGTGTCTATTGGTCAACAAGAGGTGTATTATGTGCTCTGAACGAACAAGAAACGTGCATAAATGTACCTGTGCACCACCACCAAGCGTTAATACACTACTGTATAGGGGATGTTACTTAGCGGGGGCTCTATTCCGGGGGGGCTCTATTAATTCACTGACCTCTTTTTGGGGGGCTGTATTACGGGGGGCTCTATTCCGGGGGGCTGTATTTAGGTTTTTACGGTATACTTGCGGGCCGAAAAAAAACCGTTTTTTTTTGAAAAAAACAGAAAAAACCGTGTTTTTCCGAGGCCCGGAAACATACGTTTTTATTTTGCCGGAAATTTTTCCAAGTGGCAACTTTTGGAAAAAAACGTTTTTGTTTCAAAAATTTCCAAGAAATTTTCTAAGGTTGCGGAAGGATGTTGTCAAAACCAATGTAAATCGATGCTAAACAGTTCTAAATGAGCACTTTTTAATCTCTAAGTTCATTTTTGGCCTGTTTCAGGCCATTTCCCGACAAAATTTTCTTCAAAATAGGCGTTCTTGGACCATGGGTATCCTTAAAGGGCTCGGGACATAACCGAAGGAAGGGTGGCAGGGCATATTGGAATACACCGTTGGAAAACATTCTGACAGCCTATGTTACACACAAGTTTTAAGCTCCTTGGAGATTCGCTATCTCTCGGTAGAGGGACTTTTCGTTCCAGAAAAAAGTGAATTTTTTCACAACTTGGAACCACCGGTGCAGAAACTCCAAATGAGCTGCGGTTCACATAACACATGGACATAATTACAACAGCTTCTGGATAACTTGTTACCACAACTTCAGTCGCTCAAACTATTGCTTCACTCGGTGAGGTGGCGAAACGTTCCAAAAATCGGCCATACTTTTCGAGAACACAAGTTTGTCCCTAAATTTTGAGGCCGCGCTTTGCGCTGCAGAAATAGAAATGCAAGGGGAAAATAGAGCACTGTCGAAAGTACCAGAAAATAAGGTTTTTAAATTTTGAAACTCATGGCTAGCTCCGTGACAGGCCTAAAAATCCATTGAATTACCATTAAGCCAGATGGTTACATTTATCGCCAGAATTGTGGCACAAAAAGGCCACAGATTGTATCGCATTCGCGACAAAAAATCGAGAGAAAAGTCTGGTTTAGCAACCTATCAAGGTCCGAAGACCCCAAGGTCTACAAATCTCTCGGGGCAGCCATAGTAATCTGAATACGATATTCAGCTATAAGTGCTCATTGTTGATAGCTATTGCAAATGTAATAGCACCAAAGAATGTATCTCCAGAGTAGCTTTCGAAGGATATATGACAAGCCCCAAAAAATTCTAACGCTTAGGAGCACAGTTTAAAAAATTGCTTTTTTGCAGATTCTGGAATGAACCGTCACCGTGTGCGATTTCGGAATTTTAACCGTTTCTTGTCCATGGTATGAGATAGTATGGGCATGTCATATATCGTTCGATAGCCATTTCAGAGCTACATCGTTTGGTGCTATCAGATGTGAAGTAGTTCCTAACAAAAACGACTTATAGCCGAATATCGTACTCAGGTTTGCATGGCTGCAACAGTAGGTCCATCGAGTGTGAAGTCTTCAAAATCGTCTAGGCTGTTGGACTGTGCATTTATCTGATATTTTCCTTTCAAATGCAATGCAATACGTGGCCTATTTACATCACATTTCCGCCAATGAATGCGACTATACAGTTTTGGGGCAATTTTTGGGTCTTTTTCGGCCTGTCACGCCGCTGCAAAAGGGTTTCCAAACCTAAAAACCTAATTTTCTGGTACTTTCGATGAAGCTCTATTTTTCTGTTGCGCTTTCATTTCTGGAACGCAAAGCGCGGCCTCGAAATTTAGGGACAAACTTGTGCTCTCGAAAAATGTAGCCGATTTTTGGAACGTTTCGCACCCTCACCGAGTGAAGCAATGCTTTGAGCGACTGACGTTGTGATGATAAGTTATCCAGAAGCTTTTGTAATGCTATCCATGCGTTACTTGACGTCCAGCTGATTTGTGGTTTCTGCACCGGTCGTTCCAAGTTGCGAAAAAATTCACTTTTTTCTGGAACGAAAAGTCGCTCCACCAAGAGATAGCGAATCTGCAAGGAGCTTAAAGCTTGTGCGCGACATATGCTGTCAGAGTGCTTTCCAACGGTGTATAACACTATGCCCTGCTACCCTTCCTACGGTTATGTCCCGAGCCCTTTAAGTACTGGAAAAATATTTGGAAAAAAACGGTTTTTTTCGAAAAAAACGGTTTTTTTCCAAGAATATATTTTGCGGAAAAATACGCAAGCATGTATAAACTGACCTTCACACCATTTCGAAAATATCACCCAAACTGGGAACACACAATGTGAGCGACGTTTGGTGTTGCGCAAACAAAAACAAACAAATCGCTGCTTTGGAATACCAAATAATCCAGCCGCAAAATCGTATCGTGTCAACATAAATCGGCTTTGCGGACCGTTTGTTTGGTTTGTATAATATTTATGAAGCATTTATTGTTGTAACAAGCCGTGCACAAAAAGGGTACTGGTAGTGCTCGCGCCGGGCGATGGTCTGAGGTTACATAGCCTTTGGCATAGGCCTATGTACATTTAGGCTTGGGCATAGGCTTACACTGAGGCATAGGCTTGTGCTTAGGCTTACACTTAAACCGACCATAGGCATAGGCCTAAGACTAAGAACAAGCCAAAACCTAAACACTGCCCGGTGCGAGCCCTACTAGTAGCCGAAAAACCTATGTGTCTAACACTTTGTTTTTTCTTTGGAAGACAAATGTGAATCAAAATCAAACCGACCAGCTGAGCTATATATGAGCACAAGTAAAAATCGTTAGTTCCTATCAGTCAGTTACCTGTATCAATATTATCAATATAGTCCTATCGTCAATGAAGTCACGCCGAATGAAAAGCGACTTTTATTGCCTATAAATAATCGGAGTCGGAAAACGAAACCGCTTATCCACACAGGTAGAGGAAAGGTACGCGCGTAGACACGCAGTCCAAGCGAGCTGTCGTCATTAGGTTGACTGCAGTGGCATTTTGTACTAAACTGCACAGTGGTATACTCGCATGATGACAAGGACCATACCGAAGGGCCATAAATTTGGGTGGCTACCTTGTCCGTTGGTATAGCTATGCTTCTAACATCATTCATGTAACCGAAAGTAAAAATGGCCTAAACGAACATACACAGGCGCTGGGCGCATGTTTACAATTTTTGAAGCACAGCGATAGCAATACGTATACAGGTACGGTGTCAGCGGAATTTTAGCTTCGAACGGCTTACGTAATCGTTGAAAGCGCAGTCGGAGCAGATGGGAACCGAAAAAATTGGGAGAACAACGCAGCAAAGGTAAAAATTTGAGCTAGAGTTTTACCGCAAAGGTCAATCATCATGGTCAGCGGAATTTTATGTCCATGAATGCTGAAGAAAAAGAAATGCACATCACTCTCAACTAAGCGACATACGTACATACAAAATTTCAAACAGGCACACGTGTAATTCGCAGCTGCATGCATCATAGGCCGAATATTCCTTGTAGTATTTCCGAACCCATACCTGTGTACAAACATTAAACAAACATGAATAGATAAGATACGTATGTAGGTATACCTTCAGGTTGAGGCTCCAGTTACATTATACAGCAGTGCGTTAGCGGGAGACTAAAAGCTCATGAACACGGTATCAAAGCTGGCAAAATATAATATGATGTGAGCTACAAGTATGTACATATATAATGGAACACCTTACTTTCCGACAATTCATGACGCCAGGCTGTGCAAAATTTCGACATTTGTAGTGGCCACCAACGAATGCTCGTGAAAGCCGGATCTCTCCAAGCAACAATCACAGAATATGCAAGTGTATACCTTCATTCAAACGAACGTTAGTCGCATTACGTACGGCACAGAAGCACGGGAGCTTGAAAGACACGACAGATTAGGGCCGGAGCCGAGCGTGGCGACATAATCATCATCAAGCCAGACGTGGTCACAAAGTACTTGTTGGGTACCTCTACGGCCATGATGCTATGCTAGGTACGATGAAGACACCCAACGTCTCGTATGCGCCAACAGTGAGCATAGCCCTGAGCCATCAGTGGCGCAATAGAATTTGTGTGCTCAAGCATGAATCACACGATGTTAAGCGAATGCATGGCTTACGTCATGGTTCTACTGTCGACAGGAGCTTCGCCCTCTCGGAGAACGAAACGACAGAACGGCAGAGAAGGCGCCACTGCCACTAAACGACAGCGAAACACTAAAAGTAATAAACAAACAAACAATAACTTTGAATTGCTGCAACGGCGACGTCACACAAACACAAACGCCGAAAAGTCGTCCATCAAGTGAAACTATTGGAGTTCTTTTGTCATATGTGCAAGCCGCGTATTGATGTGATAAAAATAGAATAAAATACTGTAACATCTGGCTTTTTTTGGAAAACGCTCCTAGCGACCACCGAGACCGAAGAATAGATTCGTAACGTCACGGTTTGCTTCCAACGTCTGTCGCTGAGTTGGCCGTGTGTTTATAAGAAGCGCAATCTAAGGTTATGGACTCTCAACGCTTTTCAAAACACATTTCAGTGTTGAACGTATTATATACATTGTACATACATACATATATGTACTTTGGGTGAAGTGCAAACGCATGCGAAAAGCTGATTTCTCACGCGGTCTTCGACCAAACAAAATTCGCAAAAGGACCAAGAAGCACGATCAGCAACGGAGTGGGGAGTCCATATGCTATTTTTGCACTTGTGGCGCTTGATGCCCTCTTTTCGGCCTGACAGACAGGCAGACACCAGTAGTGTGCGTGTGGCGCATGCGCGCCTGTCAGTAAAACAGGCGACTTTGTGAGGTTCCCGTTCAGTTCCATTGCCGGCGCGCAATGGGTGCCATCGTGTGAGAGGTCAGGTTGAAAATGTGAAACCAACAACCGACCACTGAAATGTGAGTGCGCATGTACGCACACACATTCCAAATATGAACACTGAAAGAAAGAGAACACATCTATGTGCATGATGCCGTGCTGTAGGTGTGTACGTTGAGGACAGGGGCTCATGCTTTCCGTCGGTATGGATGGATGAGTGCGAACACATAGAGCGCACAGCTCAAGCTAAAGCTGCAAACAACCTCCCGAGAGGTGGCGGTATATGTACAACAGCCGATGTGATGTACGTATGCAGTACACATGTGTACACCTAACGTACTATGTGTAGGCATACATTCTACAAGATGGGCAAGTACTGTATGTAAGTGCTCGATATTACAGTGAACACTGACAATGAGTGAGTAGAAGTTCAATCATTTACAGTAAAACAAAGAGCCAATCAGCGAGCGAGAAAATGTTGCGTGTATCGCTGCGAGACAAAGTATAAAGTGGCCTTTACAACAACAGATTCTACAGAGAACACAACGAACTGCACAGGGTACTGCTCAGAAGTTCAAAAGATCGCGGCGCGGGCTGGGCTACTAAACACTGATGAGAGACAGAACTGGCGCCAGTCTATTTCAGGCAAGGGCGAAGTGCAACACATTTATGGCGGCATCGGTGGAATAGGGCAGCATGTGCAGTGTATGTACGTATTTCCTTTGTCCGGGTGAGATATTACATCAAATTATGCGGCGCATAATTCGAAACGCAAGCGGGGTCATTGAAGAATACCTAATTATGTTAGCCGGTGGCTTTTGGCATCGATGCGTGCACAGCAGCGGCCTTGTGCATAATTAGCATGCGGTTTTGGTCGGCTACTATTACTACTACTACTTGAACTGCCAAATTACGATCATTTGACCGGTTATGCCGGCAGCAAGCAGGACTCGCGGCTCGAGTTTATGGACCACATTGGATTGACTTATGAAGCTCGTCGTCTAGGTGGAACAAACACGAACCAAAACAGCAAAAAAGCACGTTGTAACTTTCGTGGAAACATCGATATCAATATTTTTTGCGTCTTGCTATGGATCCGATGTAACTGCCCACCCACTCCGCCGCAAGAATGACAAATAACAAATAATTCATCACACAACAGGGGCAAGCGAAAGCGCCAAATGTCAACATGGAACGAACGGTAGTTGAATCGATCATTTCCCATATGTTGCAAATTAGGTGAGCCCGCTTTTTATCATAGCCTTTTGTAAGATTAGGCCGGTGTCCTGTGTGCGCTTTTTTAACCCACCATCTATTCAACCCGATCCGACACAGTTTTTTCGCAGTTCTTCTAATGTTGGAAGCAGCCAATGATTGATCGATAATTATCAATCAAGATTAAGCTGCGTTTAGCGGATAAACGACAGAAAACCAGTGAACCCTTGGATCATAGATGTCAGAAGAACGCGAGCGAACAAGACAAATTAGCATGTGTGAAATCGTTAAGATCCCAAGAAGTCAACTCCAATTCATTACATATCGACACGATAAAATACAAGACCATTTTCACACAGTACCGCAACACGACACTAGCTGCACAGTCGCATTAGTTGACACTCACAGGCTCCTATCGCAACGATCAAGATAAACCATCCCATTTGTCACAATCATAGAATCTCAAACACAAATAAAAAAGAAGAATAATAAGAATAACAAATGTAATGAAAAGAGTAAATTCATAATCGTACCTTCCACACACACGACATTGTCCCGGATTTGCTGTGCGATGATCTGATCGGGTATGTATTCGAGCAGGTCGTAAATGGCATAGATGCACGGGTGCACGCTTTCGAAACGCTGCAAATTGTGCTTCATTATTTCTATTAGCACAAAACTGAGCGAAATTACAGAGTTGTGTGCAGGTTAAGAGTGATGTCGCGTGTCCGGTTCCGGTACCAAAATTGGGCAAGTGTCGCGTGTAGTTGGAAAAAACAGTTTTTCCTGAAAAAAAACAACGAAAAAAAACGATTTTTTCATGAAAAAAAAAACGTTTTTTACTCAGTGAGATATACTTTTCCGGAAAAACTACACGGCGAATTTGGAACTTTTCTGAAAGTGTCACAATTGTGGGAAACAACCTATCTTTGTTCCAGAAATATACTTTTTCAAGTGTTTTCCAGCACTTTTATGAAAAAAACGCCTTTTTCGACCGTTTTCCAGGCCAAAAGTTGGTAGCCTGTTAAAGTGGGGTACATTGTGTTTTTGCACGATTTAAGAAAATGACCTCGCTATTTTCCAAGTTTTTTTCGGAAAATTCTGAAATTTTTCCGAAAATTTGCAACATTTTTTCAGTTCCCGGAAAAATATCGGCTCGTTATATTGGCCTCTGGAAAACAACGTTATTTTTTCGTTTTTAGACTACTCTATTATTATAAAAATTGCTAACATTTATAAAAAACTAAATAAAACACTGCTATACACTCCTTTTAGAGAAAAAACGGTTTTTTCACTTGCAACCACATATACGGTCACCTAATGCCAGCAGACGAAAAAAACATGTTTTCCGAAAAAAACATCGGTTTCTTAAATCCAAAAACAAGTTTCCAACCTGAATTTCATGCTTGATCTGTTCCGATATGCACGTGTTCGATCGATAACTGCCCTGTGCGCTGCTGCTGCCGCGCGACACCGTGCCTGACGACGACTGCGCCTGTTGTTGTTGTTGTTGGTACATGCTGAAGACGGCGGCAGGCTGTCTGGCTGATGTTTCACACTGTGCGGCGCACTGCAGTCACAGTTGTCCACACACACGATGACCGGGCTTCGCACAACAAAACACTCGCAGTCGAATCAATTAGCAAGTCGATTAGTCCGTCAATCACGTCACGGTCGAGACGGGAGACGGTAATTATCTGGACGAAGCAATCAAAATACAAATATTGAGTCCTGGAACGAAAAGCGAAAAGAGCAGCGTTCGGTGTGCCTAAATTCAAATCGACACAAAAAGTACTCAAATTCACTGACCCCATTTTGGGGGGCTCTATTACGGGGGGCTCTATTCCGGGGAACCTCTATTAATTCACTGGCCCGAACCTGAAAAATTGTTCCCAGAAATACCCCCAAAAACCCCTAAAAATGGGTTTGAAAGGATGTTTTTTCGCTTGTGATCGCATTTATTCGTGTCTATTCGTCAATAAGAGGCGTATTATGTGCTCTGAACGAACAACAAACGTGCATAAATGTACCTGTGCACTACTATCAAGCCTTAATACAGATGTTACTTAGGGGGCTCTATTCCGGGGGGGGGGGCTCTATTAATTCACTGACCTCTTTTGGGGGGCTGTATTACGGGGGGCTCTATTCCGGGGGGGGGGCTGTATTTAGGTTTTTACGGTATACCAGACAACCAGAGGTCGCAATCAGGCCGGGTTTGGCCGGCCCGGCCCGGCCCGAGCCTCCAAATCTCCGGCGCGGCCCGGAGATTTTTGGTTCAGATTTTAACCCAATTTTGCCATAATTTTTGCGATTTTTTAACCTATTTTTTGGTTGAAAATTCATCGTTTTCCATGAAAAAGTCGTCAGATAGACAATACCAAGGGTGTAGCAGGGGGTCCCCCTAGGTACAGTAGCTAGGTAGGTTGACGCTCCATCCTGGTACAGTAGGTAGGTCGCCGCCCGGCGGCTGGTTCAGAAAGTTGCGATTTTTGGCTCAAAATGGTATACTAGTGTACTTTGGTCGGGGAAATTAGTGTACCTCAGGGGGTCCCCCTCCCCCCAGGAACTACACTGGGGGGACCCCCTCCCCCAGGAACCACACTGTATAGTTGATTGCACGCCTGGGTAGCCACACCACAGGGTGAGGGTGAGACCCAATACCAATACCCAATGCCAGATCAATACTACTGAAGTGCCTGGTATTGGGTTGGTATTGGTATTGCGTATTGGGTATTGGGTATTGGTCTAGGTCTTAGTATTGGTTTGGTATTGGGTTTTTGGTGTGGTATTGGGTTGGTATTGGGTTTGGTATTGGTTTGGTATTGGGTTTTTGGTGAGGTATTGGGTTGGTATTGGGTTTGGTATTGGTTTGGTATTGGGTTTTGAGTCAGGTATTGGGTTTTTCTGGATTAGTATTGGGTAGGCATGGGCAGTGGTGTCGTTGGGGGGGGGGGGGGGGGGGGGCCCCCCCCCCCCCTGGTATGGGGTATGGGAAATCGGCCGGGGGTATGGGGTATGGGAAATTTTTCACTTTTGGAACAAGCACCCCTAAGAAATGACTTTTTGACCCCGAGAAGTACCAAAATTGGCCATTTTTCGTCCAAAAATGTCAAAAATCGCTTACTACCGCAATAAAACTCTGTTTTAAGCACTTTTTAGACCAATTTTGGCACTTTTAGAAGATTTTTGGGGTCATTTTTTTCAAAACCCCCACCCTCGGGTATGGGAAATTTTTGAGTTTTTGGAAAACCCCCCCCCCCCTGGTATGGGAAATTTTTGATTTTTGGGGGTATGTATGGGAAATTTCCCGAAAATTGGGCTGGGTATGGGAAAATTTCGATTTCTCAACGACACCACTGCCTGGGCATGGGCACAATACCCAATACCCAATACCTGGTATTGGGTGTGGTATTGGGTACCCAATACTGACCCAATACCTGGTATTGGTATTGGGTATTGGGCAGTGTAGTTCCTGGGGGGGAGGGGGGATCAGAAATTCTTTCGAGCAGTGTAGTTCCTGGGGGGGAGGGGAGGGGGAGGACCCCCCTCGGGTACGTCTGTTCCCCCTCCATGGTACGCCTGCCCCACTGTTCCCCCTCCGGGTACGTCTGCTCCCCCAATTTTTACCTAAAATAGGCAAATTTTGGCCTAAAATAGGAATTTTTAGGCATAAAATGAGTGATTTTTAGGTCAATGTCGTCAAAAATAGCCAAAATACCCTTTTTATTCAGTTTTTTCCCAAAAGGGGCAAAAATGAACCAAATATTCGACCTCAAAAATGACTTATCTCCAAATTTGGGTCCTCCCCCCCCTCCCCCCAGGTGGGTACGTCTGTTCCCCTCCGAAAAAGGGGGGTACCGCCTGTTCCCCCTCCGGACCAGGAACTACACTGCTTTCGAGTGTCTATACCAGACAGTGCTGTGGCTGGCGGGGGGGGGGTGGGGTCCCCCCCAATGGTACCCTACCCGCCCCGGCCTGGTACGCTACCCCCAACCCGCCCCGCTCTGGTACCCTACCCCCTACCCGCCGCGCCCTGGTACCCAGTGTAGTTCCTGGTCCGGCGCGGCGGTTAGTGTACCTACCCCTTTTTCCGTGCGGCGGTTAGTGTACCTGCCTGGGGGGGGGGACGGGGCGGAGACCCAAATTCAGGAAAAAGTCACTTTTTGAGGAAGAAAATTTGACCGATTTTTGCCCCTTTTTGAGAAAAATTCTCCATAAAAAGGGTATGTTGGCGACTTTTGACATCATTGACCTGAAAATCACCCATTTTAGGCCTAAGAATGCCCATTTTAGGCCTAAAAATGCCGATTTTAGGCAAAAATTGAGGCGGTTAGTGTGCCTGGTGCGGCGGTTAGTGTACTAGTGTACCTTGGTCGCGGCCAGGGATAGTAAGGGAAAAAAATGAAAAAAAACATTTCATTTTTTCCTTTTTTTCCCGAGGAAAAAAATTGCAATCAAAAAAAGGAAACAAAAAAATGAAAAAAATGGTGATCGAGGAAAAAAAGAAAAAAACGAGCATTTTTTTCGGAAAAAATGGTGCACACTCGGTAAAAACGTTCCTCCACAGACAATTAAAAGAGATTGTCACAGACCCCCCAAAATACAGCCCCCCCCCAACTTGAAGTCCCCACTTTGGGGCAGACCTGTACAACCACCCTCGGCCCGGCCGAGGGTCATTTTGGATTTGCCGAGGGTAAATTCCGGCACCCTCGGCAAAAATTACCAGACCCCCCTCAAAATCCAAACCAGTACCTCTTCCAAAAAGCATTTTAAACGTGTATTTTAGCCTTTTTATACTTCAGGTCGGCGCGCTTCGCGCGCATTTTCTGTCACTCATGACTTGTTATGCCTTTTTTAATGTTGAAGTGCCATGTTGTATGCAAAGTATACATATGTTGGCTGGCATACAGTAGTATAGGTATCATGTATATGCATAGGTATTATATCTTTGTTGTTGATTAATGACTGCGAAGCTTGTTGATGGGTTGGGTGGCACCAGTTATACTATGCCCTAAAGTGGGCTTGAATGATGCACGTAAAACAAACAACATAGTAGTTCCAAAGTAAGCAAAATAATTTGCACAAGCTAACGTTCACACAGACAATTGAAATGACAAAGAGCAAGCAAAGCACAATGAGCGTAATTTTGTACGTAAACTTGATTTTTCTGTTTTTAAATGTTGTTTTGCGCCGTAAATGCTTGTGCTTGTTAAAGAAACCTGCCAAAACGTATTTATGAGTCTGAGAATACATGGCTAATGGCTCTATGAGCTCTGTAACACTGAAATAAGGTCTACTGACTTCATTCATAAAAATTACCAGACCCCCCTGATTTTGCTTCCGAGGTTACCAGACCCCCCCAATTTTTCGATCTGAAGCCATTACCGGCCGAGGGTAAAAAATTCCTCCCGTACAGGTCTGCTTTGGGGTGCCTGAAAGGTGAAAGCTATATTTTTGTGTCAAAGCACCTGTGTACAAGCTTATTGTTCATAATATTACTACCGTATTGTCGGAAATAGAACCCCCCCCCCCAAAAAAAATTGACCCCCCTAATCAGTGTAGTTCCTGGGGGGCCCTAAGGTACACTAACCGCCGCGACCAAGGTACACTAGTACACTAACCGCCGCGCCAGGTACACTAACCGCCTCAATTTTTGTATAAAATAGGCAATTTTAGGCCTAAAATGGTCATTTTTAGGCCGAAAATGGGCGATATTTAGGTCGATGTCGTCAAAAGTCGCCAAAATACCCTTTTGATGGAGAATTTTTTCCAAAAAGGGCCAAAAATCGGTCAAATTTTCTACCTCAAAAAGTGACTTTTTCCTGAATTTGGGTCTCCCCCCCTTCCCCCCAGGGAGGCAGTGTAGTTCCTGGGGGGAGGGGGTCCCCCCTCGGGTACGCCATCTCCCCCTCAGGTGGTACACTACCCCCCTATCTCCCCCTCCGGCAGTGTAGTGGCTGGGGGGATGGGGGATTCCCCCTAAGGAGTAGGTACCTTGCAACCACCCCTTGGGGGGATGGGGGCAGTGTAGTTCTGGTCCGGCGGGGAAATTAGTGTACCTCCCTACTTTTTCGGAGGGGAAATTAGTGTACCTCCCTGGAAGGGAAGGGGGGAAGACCCAAAATCAGGAAAAAGTCACTTTTTGAGGTAGAAAATTTCACCTATTTTTACCCCTTTTTGGAAAAAAATTCTTCATAAAAAGGGTATTTTGGCGACTTTTGAGCACATTGACCTGAAAATCACACATTTTAGGCCTAAAAATGCCCATTTTAGGCAAAAATTGGGGAAATTAGTGTACCCGGAGGGGAAATTAGTGTACTAGTGTACCTTGGTCGGGGAAATTAGTGTACCTTAGGGGGGTCCCCCCTCCCCCCAGGAACTACACTGGATGGGGGGGAAGGGTAGGTACCTAGCAACCACCCCGGAGGGTACCTTGTACCTTACGAGTATGTGTCGGTTTGCTAGCTCAACGGTGAAGGCGTTGGACTCGTGCCTGCGGGACCGCTGGTTCGAGTCCCGCCGGCGCCGGTGAAATTTTTTGTTTTTTTGGTTTGAACTAATTTATACATGCACAGGCTTAGGCCCACGCCAGGGCTTCTTAGGCTTGCGCTTAAACGTACCGTAAAAACCTAAATAGAAGGGGGGCTCTATTAACTCACTGACCCCATTTTGGGGGCTCTATTACGGGGGGGGGCTCTATTCCGGGGGGGCTCTATCAGTGGTGTCGTTGAGAAATCGAAATTTTCCCATACCCAGCCCAATTTTCGGGAAATTTCCCATACATACCCCCAAAAATCAAAAATTTCCCCAGGGGGGGTGAAAAAATTGTTCCCAGAAATACCCCTAAAAAGGGGTTTGAAAGGATGTTTTTTCCTTGTAATCGCATTTATTCGTGTCTATTCGTCAATAAGAGGCGTATTATGTGCTCTGAACGAACAACAAACGTGCATAAATGCACCTGTGCACCACTATCAAGCGTTAATACACTACTGTATAGGGGATGTTACTTAGGGGGGCTCTATTAATTCACTGACCCCTTTTTGGGGGGCTGTATTACGGGGGGCTCTATTCCGGGGGGGGCTGTATTCAGTGTAGTTCCTGGTCCGGCGCGGCGGTTAGTGTACCTACCCCTTTTTTCCGTGCGGCGGTTAGTGTACCTCCCTGGGGGGGAAGGGGGGGGGAAGACCCAAATTCAGGAAAAAGTCACTTTTTGAGGTAGAAAATTTGACCTATTTTTGCCCCTTTTTAGAAAAGTTCTCCATAAAAAGGGTATTTTGGCGACTTTTGTCATCATTGACCTAAAAATCACCCATTTTAGGCCTAAAAATGCCCATTTTAGGCCTAAAAATGCCCATTTTAGGCCTAAAAATGCCGATTTTAGGCAAAAATTGAGGCGGTTAGTGTACCTGGCGCGGCGGTTAGTGTACTAGTGTACCTTGGTCGCGGCGGTTAGTGTACCTTAGGGGGGACCCCCCTCCCCCCCAGGAACTACACTGGCTGTATTTAGGTTTTTACGGTAATCTGAAGCGGCTGGCCTCAAAACGCCGTTTTCTGCCTTTTATAGGCGTGGATGATTTTCCAAAGATTTTTAACTCCTCTGGTATTGGGTATTGGGTATTGTGCTCCGAGCTAGGGGGGAAGAAAATTTTTTAGGTCGAAATTTTGATGAAAATGTACTCTAAAACGCTAACTTCGTGCGAAGCGCGCGATTTTTCGCCTATTTGGAGTAAAAAAATACCGATTTTATACCATTTTGAGCCAAAAATCGCAACTTAGTGTACCAGCCGCCGGGCGGTGACCTACCGTATTGTCGGAAATAGAACCCCCCACATTAATTGAACCCCCCTAAATGGCTCGAAATCAAAAATAGAACCCCCCATTAGGGTTAGAGAGATGTCGGGTGTCGGCTGCAGGGTAGTACTTGGGGGCAGTGTTGGAGGTGGGGGGGGGGTGGGGGGGGGTAGCCCCCCCCAGTACAGTAGGTATCCCCCCCTCCCCTCGCCTGGTACAGTAGGTATCCCCCCCCCCGATGTTTGGCATGGTACAGTAGGTATCCCCCCCGATTTTCACCCCGGTACAGTAGGTATCCCCCCGATTTTGCCTCAAAAGTGCCAATTTTTGACCAAAATGGCCAAAATTAGTGTAAAATCAGTGGTTTTTGCGTCAAATCACCCAAAATTCGCGCGCTACGCGCGCAAATACTACGTTTTCACACGATTCCGTACATAATAAACACATTAAAAATTTTCACCCCAAAACCTAACCCCCCAAACCCCCCCTAGGTACATAACCCCCCCCCAGGCCATCGGCTCTGGTACAGTAGGTATCCCCCCCCTCTCCGAGCGCGGTACAGTAGGTATCCCCCCCTCCAGAGTACCTCCAACACTGCTTGGGGGGTGGGGGGGGGGTGGGGGGGGGGGGTCCCCCCCCCCCCCAGATTCATCTATCTATCGTCAACACTTTTTGATTTCATCTATCTATCGTCAACACTTATGGGCAAATCTATCTATCGTCAACAAATTCTGGGAACAATCTATCTATCGTCAACACATTTCGACCCCAAAATGGGTATTTTTGCCTCAAAATGGCTGAAAATCGGTATTTTTGTCCCAAATAGGCAAAAAATCGCGGATTTAGTACATCTAAGTGCATTTTCATTAGTATTTACACATTATTACGCACTTAATACACTATGCTATACCTTGATTTTTGGCGACCCCCCCCCCACCATCTATCTATCGTCAACAAGTTTGGGTCGACCCCCCCAGATTTCGGACTTTGGTCATCTATCTATCGTCAACACATTTCGGGTCCCAATCTATCTATCGTCAACACCCTGACCAAGTACTACACTGGTCGGCTGTCGGGTGTCGGGTACCCCCAGATGTCGGGTGTCGGATTTTTTGGGACCCGACACCCGACAGCCGACACTTACGGTTCAAAACATCAGTTTTGCTGAGAGAAGAATTTTGAGAGAAAATTTTCTTCGAACCGAATGTTTCCGATGACGCAGAATGTGACATTTTGGTGTTTATTTCGTGTGAAAATACTTGAATTCAGTAACTTGAGCCAAAAAATTGCACAAATGATGCAAATAAGCAAAAATTTGCCTGTTTTTGGTCCAAAAACAGGTGTCGGGTTTTTTTCAAAAACTAGATGTCGGGTGTCGGGTTTTTTTGCAACTGTCGGGTGTCGGGTGTCGGCTTTTTTTCTGAGATGTCGGGTACTTCCAGATGTCGGGTGTCGGCTGTCGGGTGTCGGGTACCCCCCCCGACCTCTAACCCTACCCCCCATTAATTGACCCCCATTAATAGAACCCCACCCCCCCAGTGTAGTACTTGGTCAGGGTGTTGACGATAGATAGATTGGGACCCGAAATGTGTTGACGATAGATAGATGACCCAAGTCCGAAATCTGGGGGGGGGGGTCGACCCAAACTTGTTGACGATAGATAGATGGTGGGGGGGGGGTCGCCAAAAATCAAGGTATAGTATAGTGTACTAAGTAGGTAATAATGTGTAAATGTTAATGAAAATGCACTTAGATGTACTAAATCCGCGCGCAGCGCGCGATTTTTTGCCTATTTGGGACAAAAATACCAATTTTGAGCCATTTTGAGGCAAAAATACCCATTTTGAGGTCGAAATGTGTTGACGATAGATAGATTGTTCCCAGAATTTGTTGACGATAGATAGATTTGCCCATAAGTGTTGACGATAGATAGATGAAATCAAAAAGTGTTGACGATAGATAGATGAATTTGGGGGGGGGGACCCCCCCCCCCCCCCCCCAAGTACTACCCTGACCCCCCCCCAAACCTTCACCGTACCACAGATTAGTGGTACGGTAAGGCTGTGCTGTGCTGTGCTGTTGTGTCAAACGTTGTTTAAGCTTGCGTACACAACAGAATACAGCTTTTTAAGCATAATTGCCGCTGTTAAAGTTAGAAAATACCGAAAACAAGCCATTTTTATGGGCATCAGTAACATCCAGTGTAGTTCCTGGTCCGGAGGGGGAGATAGCGGACCCCCCGTTTTTTTCGGAGGGGGAGATAGTGTACCCCCGAGGGGGGGGGAAGGGGGGGGAAGACCCAAATTCGGGAAAAGGTCACTTTTTGAGGGAGAAAACTTGACATATTTTTGCCCCTTTTTGGAAAAAATTCTTCATAAAAAGGGTATTTTGGCGACTTTTGAGAACATTGACCTAAAAATCACACATTTTAGGCCTAAAAATGCCCATTTTAGGCCTAAAAATGGCCATTTTAGGCAAAAAATGGGGGAGATAGTGTACCCGGAGGGGGAGATAGGGGGATAGTGTACCACCCGAGGGGGAGATAGCGTACCCGAGGGGGGGGACCCCCCCCTCCCCCCCCAGGAACTACACTGGTAACATCGATTTTTTTCGTCGGGGGCCAAATGAAAAATATAACCCCACAATAATTGATCCCCCCCCGCCCCCCATAAATTGAACCCCCCAAAATGACCCCAGTGAAAAAATAGACCCCCCGGGTTCTATTTCCGACAATACGGTACCAGAGGTGGGAATCGGGCCGGGTTATCTCGGCCCGGCCCGGCCCGGCCCGGCCCGACAGTTCGGGCCGGAAAGTCCGGCCCGGCCCGGCCCGACTTGGAAAAAAGTCGGCCCGGCCCGGCCCGATTTTTTCGGCCCGACTTTTTCTGATGATCTTTTGAAGCAATTTTTTGGTGCAAAAATTACTGTTTTTTGGTTTAGAGAAATACCGTATTCCCTAAAATAGAGCCCCCCAAAATAGAGCCACCCCAAAAATACAGCCCCCCCTAAAAGGGGTCAGTGAAAAATAGAGCCCCCCCCCAAAAATACAGCAGACCCCCCCTACAGAAAAATAGAGCCCCCCCAACTTGGAATTCCCCGCTTGGGGGTCGTAAAGTCAAGTTTTTGTATAAGACACCTTGTGTACAACCTTTGTGGTTGAGTATATGATGACGTAAAGCCTTTTATGAGAGATATGCACCTAAGAACACTCACTAATGACCAGTAACACCCTGACAGAACTCCATTTTAGGGGTATTTTTTGGAACATTTTTTGAGATTTTGGGCGGCGAAAAAATACAGCCCCCCAAAAATAGAGCCCCCCCAAAATACAGCCCCCCTTGTATTTTAGGTTTTACGGTACCTGATAATCATGGAAGTCGGTACGGTACCTGTACCAGGATGGAGAGTCAACCTACCTACCTACTGTACCTAGGGGGGACCCCCACCCCCCCCCCTGCTACACCATTGGTGTCCACCCATATTCCGGATATAAAACGGTTCA
>JASAMV010004916.1:0-15749 GCA_030248065.1 Rhynchonema sp. JSB1_4
CACAGGGAAAACTCCAATGTCTAGGTCTGGAAAGGTGTGTCCCAGGCACACGGGTAGGCACGCTGCTAAAACTGCCTAGACGGACCTAGACATTGAGTGCCTGCTGCGCATGTGCCTAGATGGACCTAGACATTGTGCTGATGCTGCGCCAATGCCTAGATGGACCTAGATTTTGGGCAAGCAGCCTGCAAATGCCTAGATGGACCTAGACATTGGGCCCCGCGCTGACCAATGCCTAGACGCACCTAGATTTTGGGCACGTAGTAAACGATTGGGTTCTGCCACAGTTGGTGCACAGTGGCCTAGTAAAGGGTTGAGTACTGGTTCAATTGATTCACAGAGGCCTTGGAAACAGTTGGTACTAGTACAGTTGGGAACAGAAGCTTAGAAACGGTTGGGTACTAATGCACAGAAGCCTATTCAATGGTTGGGTACTGGTACAGTTGCTGCACAGAAGCTGGGTAAACGGTTAGTCAAGTAGGGGCACAGAAGGCTGGTAAACAGTTAGGTACTAGTAATGTTGGGGCACAGAAGCCTAAACGGTTACTAGTAAAGTTGGGGCACATAAGCCAATAAACGGGCCTGCACCTACTAATTGTAATGTAGGGCCGATGTTACATGATTTTTGCGCAACACGTGCACCATGCACATAAGAATGGAATGACGTCAACCGTTAAACACCGTGCTCTATCTTATTAGGCCGATGTAGCATGATTCATGAGTAACAAGTGCACCATGCACATAGGAATGACGTCAACTTTTTAGCATCGTATCCCGGCAACCTGGCTGGGCTGACAGAGCCCTGCTCTACCTTATTAGGCCGATGTTGCATGATTCTTGTACAAAAAGTGCACCATGCACACAAGAATGGCGTCAATCTTTTAGCATAGTAACCCGGCAACCTGGCTGGGCTGATGGAGCCCTGATCTACCTTATTAGGACGATGTTGCATGTTTCTTGTACAAAAAGTGCACCATGCACATAAGAATGACGTGAACCTTTCAGCATAGAAACCCGGCAACCTGGCTGGGCTGACGGAGCCCTGCTCTACCTTATTAGGCCGATGTTGCATGATTCATGCTGAAAAAGTGCACCATGCACATAAGAATGACGTCAGCTTTTTAGCATCTAATCCCAACCGGCTGACAGAGCCCTGCTCTACCTTATTAGGCCGATGTTGCATGATTCTTGTACAAAAAGTGCACCATGCACACAAGAATGGCGTCAATCTTTTAGCATAGTAACCCGGCAACCTGGCTGGGCTGATGGAGCCCTGCTCTACCTTATTAGGACGATGTTGCATGTTTCTTGTACAAAAAGTGCACCATGCACATAAGAATGACGTGAACCTTTCAGCATAGAAACCCGGCAACCTGGCTGGGCTGACGGAGCCCTGCTCTACCTTATTAGGCCGATGTTGCATGATTCATGCGTAAAAAGTGCACCATGCACATAAGAATGACGTCAACTTTTTAGCATCGTAATCCGGCAACCTGGCTGGGCTGACGGAGCCCTGCTCTACCTTATTAGGCCGATGTTGCATGATTCTTGTACAAAAAGTGCACCATGCACACAAGAATGACGTCAATCTTTTAGCATAGTAACCCGGCAACCTGGCTGGGCTGATGGAGCCCTGATCTACCTTATTAGGACGATGTTGCATGTTTCTTGTACAAAAAGTGCACCATGCACATAAGAATGACGTGAACCTTTCAGCATAGAAACCCGGCAACCTGGCTGGGCTGACGGAGCCCTGCTCTACCTTATTAGGCCGATGTTGCATGATTCATGCGTAAAAAGTGCACCATGCACATAAGAATGACGTCAACTTTTTAGCATCGTAATCCGGCAACCTGGCTGGGCTGACGGAGCCCTGCTCTACCTTATTAGGCCGATGTTGCATGATTCTTGTACAAAAAGTGCACCATGCACACAAGAATGACGTCAATCTTTTAGCATAGTAACCCCAACCTGCTGGGCGATGGAGCCCTGATCTACCTTATTAGGACATGTTGCATGTTTCTTTACAAAAAGTGACCATCACATAAGAATGACGTGAACCTTTCAGCATAGAAACCCGCAACCTGCGGGGACGAGCCCTGCTCTACCTTATTAGGCCATTTGCAGACATGCGTAAAAAGTGCACCATGCACATAAGAATGACGTCAACTTTTTAGCATCGTAATCCGGCAACCTGGCTGGGCTGACGGAGCCCTGCTCTACCTTATTAGGCCGATGTTGCATGATTCTTGTACAAAAAGTGCACCATGCACACAAGAATGACGTCAATCTTTTAGCATAGTAACCCGGCAACCTGGCTGGGCTGATGGAGCCCTGATCTACCTTATTAGGACGATGTTCATGTTTCTTGTACAAAAATGACATGCACATAAGAAACAACTTTCAGCATAGAAACCACCTGCTAAGCCCCTTATAGATTCATGATTCATTAAAAATGCAATGCACATAAATGACTCAACTTTTTAGCTCAACCGCACCTCTGGCTGACGGAGCCCTGCTCTACCTTATTAGGCCGATGTTGCATGATTCTTGTACAAAAAATGCACCATGCACACAAGAATGACGTCAATCTTTTAGCATAGTAACCCGGCAACGTGGCTGGGCTGATGGAGCCCTGATCTACCTTATTAGGACGATGTTGCATGTTTCTTGTACAAAAAGTGCACCATGCACATAAGAATGACGTGAACCTTTCAGCATAGAAACCCGGCAACCTGGCTGGGCTGACGGAGCCCTGCTCTACCTTATTAGGCCGATGTTGCATGATTCATGCGTAAAAAGTGCACCACGCACATAAGAATGACGTCAACTTTTTAGCATCGTAACCCGGCAACCTGGCTGGGCTGACGGAGCACTGCTCTACCTAATTAGGCCGATGTTGCATGATTCTTGTACAAAAAGTGCACCATGCACACAAGAATGACGTCAATCTTTTAGCATAGTAACCCGGCAACCTGGCTGGGCTGACGGAGCCCTGATCTACCTTATTAGGACGATGTTGCATGATTCTTGTACAAAAAGTGCACCATGCACATAAGAATGACGTGAATCTTTCAGCATAGTAACCCGGCAACCTGGCTGGGCTGACGGAGCCCTGCTCTACCTCATTAGGCCGATGTTGCATGATTCATGAGTAAAAAGTGCACCATTCACATAAGAATGACGTCAACTTTTTAGCATCGTATCCCGGCAACCTGGCTGGGCTGACAGAGCCCTGCTCTACCTTATTAGGCCGATGTTGCTTGATTCTTGTACAAAAAGTGCACTAAGAATGGAATGACGTCAACCGTTAAACACCGTGCTCTATCTTATTAGGCCGATGTAGCATGATTCATGAGTAACAAGTGCACCATGCACATAAGAATGACGTCAACTTTTTAGCATCGTATCCCGGCAACCTGGCTGGGCTGACAGAGCCCTGCTCTACCTTATTAGGCCGATGTTGCATGATTCTTGTACAAAAAGTGCACCATGCACACAAGAATGGCGTCAATCTTTTAGCATAGTAACCCGGCAACCTGGCTGGGCTGATGGAGCCCTGCTCTACCTTATTAGGCCGATGTTGCATGATTCATGAGTAAAAAGTGCACCATGCACATAAGAATGACGTCAACTTTTAGCATCGTATCCCGGCAACCTGGCTGGGCTGACAGAGCCCTGCTCTACCTTATTAGGCCGATGTTGCATGATTCATGGGTAAAAAGTGCACCATGCACATAAGAATGACGTCAACTTTTTAGCATCGTATCCCGGCAACCTGGCTGGGCTGACAGAGCCCTGCTCTACCTTATTAGGCCGATGTTGCATGATTCATGGGTAAAAAGTGCACCAAGCACATAAGAATGACGTCAACTTTTTAGCATCGTATCCCGGCAATCTGGCTGGGCTGACAGAGCCCTGATCTACCTTATTAGGCCGATGTTGCATGATTCTTGTACAAAAAGTGCACCATGCACACAAGAATGACGTCAATCTTTTAGCATAGTAACCCGGCAACCTGGCTGGGCTGACAGAGCCCTGATCTACCTTATTATCCCGATGTTGCATGATTCTTGTACAAAACGTGCACCATGCACATAAGAATGACGTCAACTTTTTAGCACCGTATCCCGGCAACCTGGCTGGGCTGACAGAGCCCTGCTCTACCTTACTAGGCCGATGTTGCATGACTCTTGTACAAAAAGTGCCCCATGCACATAAGAATGACGTCAACCTTTTAGCATGGTAACCCGGCAACTTGGCTGGGCTGACAGAGCCCTGATCTACCTTATTATCCCGATGTTGCATGATCCTTGTACAAAAAGTGCACCATGCACATAAGAATGACGTCAACCTTTTAGCATCGTAACCCGGCCACCTTGCTGGGCTGACGGAAACCTGCACTACCTTATTAGGCCGATGTTGCATGATTCTTGTACAAAAAGTGCACCATGCACATACAACTGACGTCAACTTTTTTTTAGCATCGTAACCCGGCAACCTGGCTCGCCTGACAGAGCCCTGCCCTATCTCATTAGGCCGATGTTGCTTGATTCTTGCACTGCGTACAAGGCTTCTGTGCATCAACTGCACCAGTACCCAACGTTCACCAGGCTTCTGTACAACTGCTCCACTGCCCTACTGTTTACAATGGCTTCTGTGCACGAACTGCACTAGTAACCAACCGTTCACCAGCTTCTGTACGCCAACTGCTCAACTACCCATCTGCGTACAAGACTTCTGTGCACCAACTGCACCAGTGCCCAACCGCCTACTGGGCTTCTGCGGCCCATCTGTACTAGTTCCCAGCTGTATCCGAGGCATCTGTGCACCAACGGTACTGGTCCCCCGCCGTTTAGTGGGCCTCGCTGCCTGGACGGACCTAGATTTTGGGCAGGCAGCCAACAAATGCCTGGATGGACCTAGACATTGACTACGCGCTGGCCCACTGCCTAGACGGACCTAGATTTTGAACAAGCTGCTGAGAGTGCCTAGATGGACCTAGACATTCTCGCATGCGAGCTGTGGAAAGGTCTGGAAAGGTCTGGAAAGGTCTGGAAAGGTCCGGAAAGGTCTGGAAAGGCATTTATATACTTATACATATGCCTACAATTGCCTGGGACAGACCTTTCCAGACCTAGACATTGGATTTTTCCCTGTGGTGATCGCCGA
This sequence comes from Rhynchonema sp. JSB1_4, assembly GCA_030248065.1. Lineage (NCBI taxonomy): Eukaryota > Metazoa > Nematoda > Chromadorea > Monhysterida > Xyalidae > Rhynchonema > Rhynchonema sp. JSB1_4. The sequence continues at coordinate 5,173 of JASAMV010004916.1, forward strand.
GATGCCGCCGCCGAAGGATGCCAAAGGCGTGTGTCGATTCATGGGAATGGTCGGATTCTACCGCAATTCCTTCCCGGCCTTTCGAAAGGTGGGGGCCCCCCGAAGATAAAGGGGAAAGGGGGGCCCCGGGCGTGGGGGGAATCTGCAAAGGGGGGGGCGCCGAGAAAAAAAAGAAAAAAGAGGGGGGACGGGGTGGGGGGGGCGTACGGACACGGACAAGACCATGGGTGATTCGCACGGACTCGAGCAAGGACGGACTGGGTGCTGTGATCGAACAAGTCGGACCTGACGACAAACTGCACCCGGTCGCGTACGCATCGCGATCAACAAACACGGCCGAGTCGAACTATTCGGTGACCGAATTGGAATGCCTGGCGATCAAATGGGCATTGGACAAGTTCTACACGTATGTGTACGGCCGCAGCATTCTGGTCGTGACCGATCACGTGGCGCTGCAGGACTGCATGAGTCAACGCATGCGCGGCAATCGTCGAGTGGAGAAATGGATCACCAGCATCGCGATGATGAATCCGAAGGTGATCTACACGCCGGGTCGAGGAAATCACGTGCCGGACTGTCTCAGTCGTATCCCGAGCAGAAAGAAGAAGAACTGTTGGGTGACATCGAGCAAGAAATGGAGCTGCTCGGAAGTGTGAAAAAGGTGCGCTGTGACTGCACCGAGCAAATCGAACTGCTGCCGTCCGCAAAGGCTGTCAATCTGGATGAACTGCGTGACGACGACAGCAATGTGGCTGTGGTGGAAGTCGGAACTCGTCGTCGACGCTGCAGACACAAGAAGGTGATCGATGATGAAAAGCGAGCAGCTGAAACAGAAACCGCGAGTCACACGGAAGTTGGCAACATTGTGACCGTGGGCAAGTCGACTGAGCAAGTCAATGAAGAGCTTGGCCAGAAAATCATCGAAAAACAGGCTGAAGACCCATTTTTGGCTCGATTGGTTGTGAAACTGGAAAAACCAAGGAGGCCAATGTTTGGACCAGAGACAGAATTCGTCCAGTACATTATGAAACATCACGGTGATTTCTTTGTGGACGCAAACGGCATTGTGCGTCACGTGTACGACAAAGGTGGTCGTGTGCAATTGTGTGTGCCGGAAAGCATGCAACAGGAGCTGCTGTGCGAGATTCACAGTTGGGAGGAGAAAACGATTTGATGGACAAATCAGTGGACAGCGGAGCTCTGCTGGATGAGGAGGAGGAGCAAGTACCTAGTAACCAGGGCGGTGAACGGTCAGAAACGACGATTGGCACAGTATCCAGCTCGGTGTCTGGTACCGTGATTACGGACAGACCTGACCTGGTTAAGGGTCAAGCTGGTGCTGAAAGCATGGACACAGCGGCTCCCGGTCATGAGTACATGACCGCGGTTGGTCAGTACCGAATTTTGGAACCGGAGCTGGCAAAGTTGATTTTGAAAGTTGAACATTTGAAACATCAGTCGGATCGTGAGGAGGAAATAGACCCGGGGGCTTCGACTTACGTGGAGGTTGACGTTATGAAAATGCCATTGCCCACTAAGTCAGTCCAGCCGGATGGAATACAGAAGGATTGGTTGGCAAACAAGCAGAGCCGACTGGACTATCTCGAAAAAGTCAAGATGAAAGGTCGTTTGGTGCATGGCACAGACTTGGAATGGGCTGGATTGGCCAACGACCACAAACCGAAAGACGCACGCATAGTCTTATCGATGAGCGCTACACATTCCGTCGGGAACATGTGGCCTCGTCGTATGTGCCCGAAGTGCAGGATGAGGAATTGTTGGATGAATATCCGTTGGACATCAATCAGTCCGAACCGTTTACAGTGCCTACGAAGGGCCTGTTCGGATATGACCATGCAGGCGAACTGTTGTCGGTTGGTGAGGTGCTGAGTCCGCGTTACTCGCCCTACAACCTGCGAATTCCGAACCATCCAATGGCGACGTTGTATCCGCAGCGCACGGGATACCGTGGCGCGAAGCGTGATGACAAGACCGTGCACCCAAGTCCGATCAGCCTAATGTACAAAGGCAAGACAAAGCTGTTTTCGGACAAACGTGAATTGTATGTGCAAGGCACCCGAAAGGAAGTGAATGGAGCCGTGATTGCGAAGGAAGTCGCCGAGCTGAAAAATGTGGCGACATACATGGGGCAGTCAAATCCAGACAAGTACCTCGGTGCTATCGTGAATGGTCTGGTTGCGAAGAAATTTGGTGCGAAAGCGATGGAAGACAACGGCGATCCAGTGGTGTTTTATTCACCAGAACTGGCGCATTATGCCGTGCAGCTCGCAACCGGTCACCATTGGGCACGATCACCCAGAAAATTTTGGTGACCGATGTTGAGCACTTCAAGGAGTTCGCGCGAATTGGCATGCAAGTCATGCGTCGCGAAGGTGCTTTCGCGTTGGATCTGGAACAGTTGTTCTGCAAACAGGAACCGACAGTGCAAGATCTGCAGACGGAGGGCATTATTGTGTGCCATGGAATGCACGACAGTTCTCGTGACAACAAGGATCGCGGGGACCAAGTTGCGTTTGGGTGCGAACTGACTTCGGTTGTGTTCGACACGCGCAAATTGCCGTCCATAATACCGATGGATGTCGACCATGGAGGTCCGTCGCACGTCATGATGACCGCTGCGACTCTCGGAATTTTGCGGGACCCCAAACTGTATGATGACGAATCAGGCAGAGCAATTCGTGGCGCCATGCAGACGGTGCTACAGTATTAGCAAGCGCGGTCGACAGGAAATGAAAGAGGCACTGGTGAAGAAAGACCCGATGGCGATTTTCGTGCTGGTGAAACATGCGCACGATTCGCGAATGTCAGGACCGCTCTACAATGGAGAACTGAGACCACAAATGTACCGTCGCAGTCTGTACTATGGGTACCTGCCGGTGCAAGAGCTGCCTCACGGATTATTGTTGATAGGCTCAGCAAAGTTGAAAGAGCCGTTCGATCGAACTGTGGTGTTTCCGTTCGCTATTGCGGATGATCCACGTTTTGTGCAAATGATGCGCAATCATTGTGCTGTTGGACGCGTGACGGAGACAAATGACGAACTGTGGAAGGCGAACATCAGGACCGGTTTCGAAACAGATCCACAGTTGGCAGTACCACTGGTGGCCGGCAGTGTCCGACGTGTCCGACCGCGAACTGCTCGATGATAGGGCCAAATGGCATTGTGAAGACAAACGCATATTCCATGGAGAAGATGGATGTGCCATGTTCCGTCGATTCGAACAAACGCAACAGCTGTATGTGCTGTTGGCGTCGTTGAAAGAAGCAGACACGGCAGCACAAACTTCATTGAACAAGTTGAGTGGTCTGCAGCACTACAAAACGCCGCAAGAAATATTCAGGGACGCGATCAAAGCATGTGGCACAAAGGACCCGCGTGACGTGCTGATTACGTCGCACACGGTGTACATGACGGAAAAGCCGTTGCTGCGTCAGTGTGTGCCCGATGAAGTGCCGGTGGCCAATGAGGATGAAATGCGAAAAGTGTTTCTGTTGAAATACAATGTCACCCGCACGATTGTTGATGTGGCAGTGTACAAGAAAGTGGGCCCGGACCAAGACAAGCGACATTTGGTTCACAACACGTTGTTCCAGCAGCATAGACACATGTTGCTGATGGAGGACTGCCAATATGACATTCAGCGCGACAAGAAAAATTGGATGAAAGATTTCCATGCAAAGAAGGCTGGATACACGGAACATGAACGAATGATACAGTTCGGAAAGATCTGGCTGGAACTGCAACGCTTGGAGCGAGGCACAACAATGAACATCGAGGTTCAGGAGCTCAATTTGGGCCACAGTTATCCACCGAAAATGCCGAGCAAGCCGCCACAGCTGCCGTGGGATGAACAACTCGTGATTGGTTCATTGGCACGCTTGATGGCGCAAGTGGCCACAGAAGCGATCAAGAAGAACCAGAATAATCCGCAGGTGACCGTTGGTGCACGTGACGTGCTCCTCTTGGCCGAGACGGTGGTCAACAAAGCTGACGGTGGTGAATTGATTTTCACGCCGCCAAGCGACGAGAAAGTGTCCGCCGAGTGTGAACAACGCGTCTATGACAGTCGCGGCGCCATGGCGGCCAAGGAGTCACTGTGCGGATTCAAAAAGTTCAAGGAAGAGGAAATGTTGTGGGAGGACTCTGGTGTTCAGAAGATCGATGTGAAAGAATGGTGCAAATTGGCCCGTACAGTGATCGATCGTGTCGAAAAACAGCAGCAGGGCGAAGTGACACTGTACGAGGTGTACCAGGTCTTCCTGATGGCGACGACAATTTCGACGAACAAGACTTGGAACGTTGGTGGTGACGAAGTGATGCGACTGATGGACATTTTGTGCGCATTGATGGTGAATTTGCGTCATTGTTTGAAACCTGCGCCATTGACCACAACACTAGTGGATCCGGCATCAAATAAACAAGTATCGGAGCAACTAAAAGCGCTGCGTTCAGAAATTATGCAACTTCTGGCCAGGCTCAACAACATCACAAATTACATTCAGCTTCAGGATCAAAAGTGGCTGGATTTGGCTGCAGAATTGGACGGTGACAAGCAAAACGACGAAATGGTGCTGTACGATCGGATCGCCACTAAAGGGTACCACCCGCTGCTGCAGGATGCTGCGGATCTGGAGGGATACCTGAGTAGCACACTGGACACGATTCGATTCAAAATTAATGCGATCACAATCGCCGAAGCGCAATCTTCCAATGCAAACAGCGGAGTCGCACAATCTGCACAAGTGCAACAAAATAATGATGGTGACTGCATAACAGGACTACGCATGCCCAAGATCGACATCCCGAGCTTCAACGGCAATCCACTGGAATTTTTGGAGTTTTGGGACATGTTCGAAGCTGGCATCGGCAGCAAACCAATTAGTGCGGCAGAAAAATTTGTTCAGCTCAAGACAAAGCTGAAAGGCGAAGCTGAACACGTGCTTGCAGGGCTGAGGGCAACCAGCGCGAACTACGACGTCGCTGTCGATTTGGTCAAGAATCGTTTTGGCCGACCGAACGTGGTGAAGGACGCACTGTACGACACAAGCTCGAGGGACATCAGGCGGTCAACAATAATGCGGAGGAGCTGGGTGGATACAGAGATTGTGTCGAAAAGGTGATTCGCCAGCTGGTTCTCCTGAACGAAGATGTTTCATCGGGGTCAACAAACACAATGCTGGTGCGTCTAATGGAATCGAAACTACCAGACACCGCACTATGGGAAATGGGTCACGATCGAACTGACTTTGACAACGCGTATTCAGTTCAGGAGTTTCGCGATCGATTGGATAAGTACGTGCAGCGAATGGAGAGCGTTGCAGGGTGCTGCACTGAAAGGCCCGATCGTGACGTCAGTAATGAAGAGTGGGGTGGACACGACGAGCAGTCGATAATTGAGGAGGAATCGGACGTGGAACCTGAGAGCGAGGCGGTCGTGGACGCATTTGTAGCGATGTCGTTTGGTCAACCGTTTTCCAACAAGGAGGCACAAAACAAGGCAGTGGAGTCAAGGAAAAGGAAAACACGAAAATGCGCCTTGTGCAAAAGCAAAAAGCACTTCAGTGGTGACTGCGAAGCTTACGGCACTTTGGACCAGCGTAAAAGCCGACTTCGTGAGCTGATCCTATGCTTCCGATGCACGGGCACCGGTCACTACGCACGTGAGTGCAAAGCGCGCAGTCGAAGGTGCTACTATTGCCGAAGCAGCAAGCACAACCAAATCATTTGTCCGAAACAGTTCGGTGACAAACGGACCCAACGTGCAACAGTGGCAGGACAACAATCAAGCACGGAGTCTCAAACGGAGTGCAAAGCCACAACAAGCAAGGCTAAAAGGATGACAGCATCTGCAAAACACAAAGCTCACGCAGCAACAACCACATGCATGTTTGCAATAAGCGGTTCAACACAATATTTCGACTCAGAACAGGAGCAGAAGAGCGACTCAAACAGTAAAATGTCGGACATGTGTGTACCCGTGCAAGACAATAATAATCAGTCAATAATTCGCATGTGGGCTTCATTGTGTGCTAATTTGTGGGATTTTACTTTGCCGAAAGTCAGCAAACCAAGTTTTCTCACGTTTGTGATGCTGGCTGTGCTCACGATTTTTGTTGTGATCGCCGGAAAGCAAGCAAGCTGCTTACCAAGCGCACAGTCGACATTCAATGCTGAGCGCCCAGATGCTCACATCAACTGCAACAAACAGCAAGGTACAACCAAGGAAGTGCGTTGTTGGTTGGCCGGGAGGACAAGCGCGAATATTGACTGGCACCCAAAGAACATCCTGTGTTCATGCAATTTTCACGAATTTGCAGTAATAGCGGCCAGTGTCGATCGGAATGAAGAAACAAGAGCGAATCAATCAATCAATCTGGCTCACACGTCGTCACAGCACCGTCAACTAAAGGATCATCAACGGACTCGTGACGTCATACACTGGTCAATCTGTGGTTTCAATGGCGGTCAACCTAACCATTCGCAGGTCGGTACTCAACGTAATGCAACAGGCAATCGAATTTCAACGTGTCAAACCGCAGCGAACAATTCAAGCGGTGAACTCCCCCAAATGAACTTTCACGAAGACAGAAAAAGACAACCGAACCTACACTGAACTCTTGCTGATAAATTACAGTAACCCAAAGCATCCCAAAAAAACCGCTCAACTGTAGTTTCTTGTGAGATTCTTTGTTTGGCCCTCATTTTTGGCTGGGGAGTGTTGCGGATCTTGACAATCTCAATAGTACATACCAAATTAGTTTCTCTTCTCAGGCGCTAGCCTAGGCACACATGTGCAGTAGGCGGAGCTTAGCTTATGTTAGCTTATTTCTCACTTACACATTCATTCTCCAATAACTGGACTGCTAATAATTGCTCTCTACAAGCTCTACCGAAGCAGAACCAAATAAAACCAATAAACGGATGATTGTGGGGATGCAACTTTGGGGAATCAAACAATAACGAGACTCCAAGCAACAGCACTAATAGCACAACAATAACAACGCAATAACAAAATGAACCGTTTCGCGACAGAACTTGTGACAGTCATTTTTCTCTGCAATTTTCTTATCTCATAGGTGAGTGGCTTCGATAAAAAGGGTGCTGGAACACCATACATATCATCAAGTGCTTTCGTGAACGGTTACTCATTCGCAGCAATCAATTTGTCAAGACTTTCGGTCAGTGATATTTCATCTCTGCCAAAGTTCGGTACGTGCGCATTGCATGTCAGTTACACCACTGCTCCATCTGACGCTGTGACAACAATAGTTTTTTGCTTGTTTGAAAAGGAAATTTTAGTGGATTCTAGTTATCGCTGCACATCAGATTTTTCAGTCGTTTCATGACGGAGGGTCGTTTATTGAGCAATATTTTACGAACATGTTACAGAACATCAAAACAGTTTTTGGGGTCTTTTTGAGCTCTCAAGTCTACGCATACCCAACAACAGTAATTTCACAATGACTATAAATACAAACACTGAAGAGGGATAATGGGGCACTACGTAACCGTTATTGTAGGTTGGCAGCAGGTGTATTTCTGGGACCCCCTTGGCGTTTCATTCACTAAATATTCACATGATTTAGTATGTTTTGTGAATAAACTGTGTGAGAGACGTGTAATAAGACAAAACTTTGAACAAATACATCAAATTCTTCATGGGCTTTTTGTCACAACTAAAACACAAGTGATAGAGTACTGTAAATCACCGTTGCAGGTTTATACCACTTCTCACACTCTGGGCATGGCACATGTCGAACGGTCTTATGGGATAACATATGACGTTTGATTCGATATTTGTTGGGAAAAACGGCTTCACATTCAGGGCATTTATGATTTCCACTCATATTTGCACTTTTGAAAGGACGCGCTCAATTTAAAATAAACACTCGCGCCATAAGACTAGGTGTTTTTTTGATCGCATCTGTGCTATCATAAACCAGGGTTTTTTTGCTTTGTTCTGAAGATAATATTGGGTGCAGTTACACAGTTGCGCTGCCTTTACACCTTACGACCAGACCCAAGATTAATAATGTGACAAAATGTGCAAGCTACCCATGCATTGTTGGTCCTTATGTTTGGTGCACGTAATGCGTACGCTGGTGTATGTATGTTGGGTACCATACATGTATGATCGCACCTATGTCAGTTATGTGTTCATACTAAATGTATGTTAGTACGTACGTGACACAGCACAGCACAGTGTATGTACCTACGTATGTTGGGTACATGCAGCACATACGTATGTTGAGCACAATGTAGACACGTACGTATACTGGGTACCATGTAGACACGTACCTATGTTGGGTACCACGCAAGTACCTACGTATGTTGGGTGACATGAAAGCACGTATAAGTGTAAGTGGGGTACCGTATTACTTCCTACGTATGTATGGTATCACCCTGATACCATGTGAGGGTTTGAAGAAAATTTCCGAGAAGTCCGAGATTTTGGAGTTTGCCATCTAAAAATGATTACCAAAACTACCCGAGACAATCGTCGAATGTAGCAACCAGCATACCTTGCTGTGACTATGTATACTGTGCCTTGACCTGCCGTATCCGTGTAACTCAGCTGCGACTGAACCTCAAGCATTTTCGATCCTAAACACCAACAACAGCGATTTTGTTGCGCGGGTCCGAGATTTTGGAGATTGTCATCTAAAAATATTTACCAAAAGTACCCGAGACAATCGTCGACATTATACATGTAGGTCGTTAATGGTCCAGGTTTACATCGCGTTCATTAACGATCCGTCGTTCTCGTCCCCGTTAAGTGACGCCGAACCGCCCGTACTTGGCCGCTGGTTGCATGGTGAGATTATAAACGGCATGTTGTGTGTGTGTGATACCTACATATTGCAATTGTTTCTTCAGAAAACGCGAACATCACGCTCGGCGAGTGGTGCTGTCTGGTGGCTAAGGCTGGATACGGTTGCAATAGCGTATACATGCATGTTCAGATTTCTATTTCACAACTGTTGCAGTGTTACTCCTAATATTCACCCGAACAAGTAGTTCTACGAGCTAAGGGTTGCCAACTCAGTCGCCAAGCGGTTTCCGTCAATCATAACCTATTTTTGAGATTATACGGCGAATGCTACGAGCTTTTGCAGCTGATCTCAAATCGGTCAAATGAGAACGAAGCACTGCACGCGCACTATGGCACTAATGCCGTGGTATGTTGGCCCGATAATCCAGGATTCACACGATCAATCAAATCTGTGTTACAGAGTTTCATTAAGCTAAGAAACGCGAAGAAAAGATTGAAACGGAATTTTACTCGTCGTGCCATTGTAGACAGACAGGCATCCATAGATTTCCATTCACGCATGCAAATCATAAGCAGACCATTCGGATATACGTGATCATGCAGGCGCTTGCGCCCTGCTCGGCCCCCGCGCTGAGTCTGCTTGCTGCTCACTGATGTTCATTTCAGAGCATGGCTACTTTCGAGAAATCGGAAACGGTCCGTCCGGAAATGATCCGACTTTGTCCGTCCGATCCTGGTGACTTGTTACATGTCACTATAAGTAATTTCAGGTAATAGTATTCTATCTTGGCATCTCTTCCTCTGAACTGTTACTAAACCTTTTGTTTCATGCGTGAAAAGCGTTTTCAACACTCAATATTATACATGGATTGTTGATCAACTGAAACCCACACGCATAGGTAGGAAAACACCACTAGCACGTTTTGTGGACAAAAAGTCGTCATTTTGTGTACAGGTGCTATGCTGTATTGCACTGAATGGAATGGCTTGGTTGAGCACTCAGATCTCAGATTGATGAATGTTAGCGCGCGATCTCAAGCAACAGCTTAGGTTGCGACTAGGCGATGCGACGCGTGAGCCGTGACAATATGCGAGCGTTGGCAACCCGCTGCACTCGGGGCAGGTTGAAATTCGCCGCAGTTGGCCGACAGAAGTAGCCGGCAGGCGAAGTAAGGCCAACTCCGGCATCTTTTTGTGCCCCGGACAGAGGCAAGCGCTGATGGGCCATTCTGATCGTATACACTGATCTTATGCAGTTTTACGATAAGTTGAAACCACCAGAAAACACTGCAAAAAATCTTGTATCGGGTCATTACATATAAGTTCGGATATAACGACGTATCTCGACAAAGTAAAAATTGGTCGAAAAATTTTTTGAAATAAGTGGGAACAAAGAAATGAAGACTTTCCTTGAAAATTAGGGTACTCTTCCCTGAAAAATCAGGGAAAATCATGGAAATTCAGGATCTAAAAAACGAAAAGCGACCCAGACGTTTTTTTAAAACGTGATTTTAAAACTTAAGAAAGAAAACATCGACGTATTTTTCGCCCCGACCCGGATAGCAAGTCGCAACAACGCCAAGTCGAGTCACATCCGACTACATGTCATACGTACCTGCTTTCATATATCTGGGAGACACAGACATCCAGCAGGACATCGATGGAATAGGACATCGACGCTCTGGGGACGCCGAAACCGAATCCACACAACGGTCAACTTTTGGTGTTTCATCAAGCACAGGTTCCATCATACACCTCACTTTTAGCTTATAAAACTCGGCC
>JASAMV010004917.1:0-55668 GCA_030248065.1 Rhynchonema sp. JSB1_4
TTTTACTTACGGGAAAAGGTCATGCAACTCGAATAAATCAATCGTACATTGTTGATGCAGTTGATGTTCGCACGAACAAACATGGTGACCGGCTAGCTACATAGAAAGGACCGATGATCAACTTTGATAGCGACTTGGTTGTCTCCATGACAGGACCACACTCACACGCACAAAAAAATCACGAAGAAAACCAAAACGCAACAGTGATCAACGCAAAAAACTACATACAATAATGAAAAACGCAAACGCGATCAAATGTGGTTCGGTGTTAATATATACGTATTGTTGCGTTCAAAAGTGTTCCGATCCCCAAGGGATTTTGGATCCCGAAAAGCTCAGTCCCAGTCTATCTCGATTCTCGAAATCTTTCGAGTTTATGATCCTTTTACCATCCAAGTTTTCATCATATTCCACTGAAAATTGCCGACTGTATTTTCGATTAGGTTGAATATATCGACAGAAAATTGTTTATTTTTCGATCCCTGACCCCTGAAACGCTATGGATTGAATCCGGTTCCCGACCCCGAACTTGCGATCCCGTTTTGAACCCTCGCTGTGTGCAATGCTTTACCGCCGACGATGATCTTTGTCGAAGCCCACTGTCTTACGTTAGCACGTCAAACCGTCGCTACCGGTAGTTCGAGGTGAAAAGCAGGACGAACTAAGTATCGAGGTGAAAAGCAGGACGGTATTTTTAAAAGGCGGTCGCCGCGTCGCATCGCAAAACCAAACAATTTAGAGGAAACATCACGCATTCCATTTCTTCATACCACGATTCCGATACTGTTGTGACCTGCCCATAGTTATACTTTGATTTAAACAATCACATCCATTACAACCTTCGGTGTTCTAAGGTAAAATATATATTCGACTTCTCTTCGCTTTGATCGCATTCGCATAAAGCCTATGTTTGACCTGTTTGGATTAGTAATAATAAAATTATATGTAGGTTCCAATGAGTTGTGCTGGTTCTGTTCCCAAACAATACAACGTTTGAGGCTAATAAGGCCAATAAACAGTGCAACAGAATAGCATTCTAGTTGCTGCCAGCCTGTTACAAAACAAACGACGTCACGGACGTCAGTGGCGGATCCAGCTTTCGGCCAACGGTGAGGGGCAAATCCCCATTAAGCATGTTTACCTAATGCATGTTTGATCTCCAAAAATTGTTTTTATCCAGCTCTTGTTTATCATTGAACGATTACAAAGTATGAGCATGCGTGCGATTTTTGGACATTTCACGTGTAGTGGAAATCCTGCGATTTGGGGCTCCCTTTTCCGTCTTCTTTCCGAGATGGTGGCGCCCTTTCAGGGGGCCTGATCCTGATGGCCCCTCTGGATCCGCTAGTGCGCGACGTTACCGGCAAAAACAGCACCTGGATTGGACAACTGAGAAATACCGTGTGCTGTATGCGCGAGCACAAGTCGCTGATTGGCTTGCTGGGTGTGCGACAACCAACCAGAGCTGTTTGTGCTTGTCCTGCTCTCCGCCTCCGATGGGGACTGGGCGTAGAGATCCTGCGCATTTGGCATACGCCCGCTATCCGGCAGCAACAGGGATTTTTTTAAAACTTTTCGGCTTATTAGCATTGTCATCAACATCAATGCATAACTTCTCACGCTCATGGAGGCCTGCTTGAGCTGATGTTGGCCATCTGAGTGGCGTTAGCCAATTTTACAGGTGCAAATCGCACCAGGTGCTACAAATTTACAGATGCAATTTGACAGACTTTTGACATTTTAGGGATCACGCCACCGATCTGACCCGAAAGACACGTCATCATGTTCATACAGCACAAACCATTTTTCAAAATCTATCTTTTTTGCACAGCAGATGACGCTTCACCTTGTTGTCACCACAACGGTTACCACGTCAGAATGCTTGAGCATGTGCGGGCTATTATACTGTAGGCTCAAAAAGGCGAACTGCTGACTGCTGGTTTGTTTGTGCCCCATGCTGTCACATACTGTACGCAAGTATGTACGTGTTGACAGTATGCACAGCACAAGCACATGTGAAACAAAGGCCGACCTGTGCGCCTGACCTGCGAAGCTGGTGCTGCACCAAATTTGCTGCTGAATTTTAAGCCGCACTACACAACTAAACTTGTACAGGTGATTTATGCATAACATAACCAACGCATTGCGGCGTAAAGCTGTGGTAGCGTGGATAGCCTGTTTCAGCTTTCGTGTGCGTTGTTATTAGGTACATGCGCACAACGCACGCGTATGGTGCCTGCATGTGTCCATGTCACGACTGCCGGACTTGGATCAATTTTTTGTTGGTCTGAAAACGTGTGGCCCGGTCAAACTAACAAAAGTTCCCTGTGTGTTTTTTTCAGATCATGCAGTTTCAATCCGTTTCTTTCTTTTCTGGTCGCACTAAGACAAAATTCTCCAGATCAGCAGCACCTTGGGCTCGGTCCGAGTACAATTAATTCTATATGCGTACACAATCACAATGGATAATCAAAACGAGAGCAACGAGATAACGAACGAGCCGTGGTTCGAATACTTTCACGCAATCGAGGTGCAGCAGCAAGAACCCGCCGAGGATGAGTCACATCAAAACGCGGCGCAATACGACAACAATCTTGGTTTGTTCTGGAATGAGTTGCGCAATGTTGTTTCTTCGTTGCATTGTTTTGGGGATTGTTTGATACACGAGAACGGCAAGGACGGCAGCCTGACAGGGTCGGAAAATCCGCCGCAACAGACCAAATGCCCCGTAGTTCAGGCGCAGTCAAAACGAAATCAATGCCACTCGTTTCGGGTACAATAATCGTGACATTTTTCTCACCCACAGTGAACCAAGAAAACGAGGGCGACTTGAACATGCCGGCTCAGGATGGCCACATACTCGAAGTGTTCGAGCCAGAAGACTCGGGGGACGAGGTTGAGGTGGCCAACGATGGTAACGGTCTCGAGCAAAACGAGCTGCAGGAAGCGAACGACCAGCAGGGATTCGGCGATGACTGGATTATCGGTATGTCGAGGCGCGTTAATCGCAGGGCAGTGATGTGGTTGGGGGCATGGGGGGTTAATACCCCCTCCCCAACTGCCAGGTAGCTTTCTTGCTCCGGTCATCAAGTCAAAAAAAGTGTTGGTTTTTAGTGCCAAAATGATCATTTTATGGGCCAAAATGGTCAAATTCGCTCAAATTTGCTCACACACATGCACAAACACACGCATTTTATGGCTTATTTTGGCATAATTTCGACCAATTTTTGTACCCCTGTTTTTGACTTCTGGACCAATACGCCCCAAATCGGGGTACCCGGCTAGCTAGCTAGCTGTCTTGCGCCGGACCCCTCCAGCTAGCTAGCTTTCTTGCTCGGACCAACTACATCACTGTCGCTGGGTATATACAGTACAGTATGTACCAGCTTAGTTGCCCTCCAATAGCAGTTTGGGTGCTCCGGCCTTGATTTCGGGCTAGGGCTGCGATTAGAAAAATGCGGAATGGCAAATTTCTGCATTCCGCGTTTATCTGCTTACCCTTGCGGAACTTTGAATGTCTGCAAACAAATCTATGCTTTTGGTCAAACATCTCAGTTGCTGTTTGCGTTGGCCCCCCCCCCCCCCCCCACACCCACACACCCAAACCAACACCAACCACCCACACAACCAAACACACCACCCAACAACACAAACCCAAAAAACACCCCCCACAAAACCACCCAACCACCCAAACCACCCCCACAACCACCAAACACACCAACACCACAAAACAAAAAACACACACCCCAAACACAACCCAAACAAACAACCCCAAAAAAAACAAACAAAACAACCAAACCCCAAAAAAAAAAAAACAAAACACCAAAACAAAAAACACAACAACAAAAACAACAACAAAAAAAAACAAAACACACAAAAACACAAAAAAAAAAAAACAAAAAAAAACAAACAAACAAAAAAAAAAAAAAAAAAACCCCCCCCCCCCAACACGCAACATTTGAGGTCAGCACGCTGGAAGTTGTCATCGTCACCCAAGCACGCAGCATTCCGCAAAGGTGAGCAGATAAACGCGTGCAGAAATTTACCATTCCGCATTTATCTGCTCACTAATTTCCGCATTTATCTAATCGCAGCCTAGCTCAGGCTTACAGTTGGTGTCACCTCGCAAACAGTCTCAATGAAGGGCTGTGTCAAAGCTCGGTCGGAAATATGAGCCCAAGCCCAACCCTAAATCTTAGTGCTGCTCTATGCCTGAGCCCAGGGGCGAGCTAATCTAGCTACAGGAGGACTGGTCAATCACTGTCATCTGTGAAAGCGACAATTCGCTCATTTACAGTGAACCAAGAAATGGAGTTGGAAGGAGAGGAACAAGATTTGAACATGCACGCTGTGCATCAGCATGGGCACATGCTCGACGTGGTGCAACAACATGCAGATTCGGGATACGAGTCCGACGATGTCAATGGAGGCGCCAACAATAACAACGATCTTGAGCAAGATGGTCACGCACAAAACGGCGCACAGGAATTCGGCGATGGCTGGCTGATCGGTACGTGATGGGAAGAACCTATTGCAATACAATTTTTGGACCAACTGACGTTTCAGTTATGGTAGGGGCAATGGGGCCAAACTATTCAGTCGTCCCAGCGTCCAAGGACTGTTGTTGGGCATCAAAAACCCATCCGAGAAATTCCGATGCGTGGCTTTGAATGTGGGTTTCCTGCTTAAAGTAAAAAACCCTCAGCTTCAGATCATGCCCCAGTATACAGCGTGCACGCACACTGGCCCAAACCAAGCTCATAATTCAAAATAGGCGAGAAAGTCGCAAGTAAACCGCGCCACCATTTGTGCACTTTTGATTTAGTTCGTTTAGTTATTCATCATTTTTCAAGTAAATCAAGAGAACGAGCCGAACGAGCCACAGGAGATGCAACATGAGCCAGCAGCACTGCCTCAACCCGCTGATCAACGTCCTGCGGAACACGATATCGATGCAGAAGCCGGTGCTTCAATTTAGGTACACACGGCGTGCTCCGCTCACTAAACCTTGATTCCGGTTTTCAATTGATATTTTGTGCTATGTACATTCATTCGCTGACTTCGACGTTGAATGTTTGTTGATCATACGGTACACCCTCACAAATCATACTTACAGGAACCTTCATTTATTTTCTGCCCATCGTTGTTGACAAACAATTCTCAAACAATCGATTCAGCAAGAGCACTTTTCTGTGTCGCCTTTCCACTTGTGTGAAGTTGGTCAGATTTTTTTATGACGAATGTGTCAGTCATGTGGATCACGATAAGTGCCAACATCTGAAAGTTTTCATCCTTTCATTTTCGTACTTTTTTTACTTTTTTCTCACACGAATGCTTTTGAGTGGCCGCAGAGGAGACATGCGTTTGCGGGTATAAACGAGAATGGAAGTCAGCAGAGTGCCATGCATGATGTGAACTGCTGTGAGATGATTCATTTTACATGCACGTATTTTTTTCAGTTTGGCTCACTTTCTGTTTGGCCATAAGGATTCCCGATTCCATTTGATTTTGTGCCAACGAAAATTTCGTTCGTGCTGTCATATCATGTACAGTTAGAACCACGAGCCGATCAAACCAAATTATAACAAACTGTGTTCTTGCTTTGCATAATCCCGTGCTCACTGGCATTACTTGTAGCTTCTCTGATTATTGGCGAGCAAAATCACCACAATGATTCATATCAAATTCTGGCTATTATTTTCCGTTGCCAACTCTTGTTGATTATTGCTTTGCTTCAGTTCACATATGCAATACTTTCTTGTCATGTTCCAATATGCACGGTTACTATCATACCGGTCAGCGTTTTACGTACGACTATTTGCTCGTTTTCGGTTGTGTTTATAGCTTGTCATTGTTCTGCCTATACGCACCCTGGTTTTATGCCCTTACCTAGTCTTGGCGAACATTAAATGTGCATTACAACTTTGGCTCCCTAATCGCTCATTCTTGCTCCAAGTCATGCTCATTCACAGAAAGCGGCCAGCTTACTTTACGTTTTGGAATAGTATTTGAATGATAGATGAAAACTGGTCCCATTTTTTATTATTTATTATCTTGTTAAAAATATCAGTGGATCGAATCACCACTGATGTCACTGTGTTTGTGATAAAATTATTGAAGGGAGTTTTTTTTAATCAGTCCACTCATCAACCGATATCCCACTTCCGCAAATCGTAAACGATAAACAGCACCGAGGACACACACCCCTTCACTGCTATTTCATCAAGCACAACCACATTCTCGCGCAACATAGTTCACTGTCAATCAAACAAACAGAATAAAAAAAGCAACAAAAGACTTGCCTGCTATTGATGTCCGTGGATCGTAGCGCCTCATCCCCGACCATGTGGAATACGACATGCGTTTGCGCCAAATTCGAATGCCTGAATTCGGCCAGAAATCCGCACACGCACGTAGACGCAATTCATTTCAGATCATAAAGCAAACAAACGTAAGTAGATGCAGTGTCATATTTGAAGGCAAGCACCACCGACCAGGACCAGGGTTGGACTTTGGTAAGGCAACAACAGCTGGCGCACCAATTTCGGTCCAGTCAGCGTAAAAGTTGCCCGCTTGGCAATATTGATCATTGTCAAAAAATCGCCGCAGTTTCTACGGGAACAAGCTGCACGCTGGTCGAAATTAGCGCTCGCCAACTCGATGGCAAAATGCCCGGTCCACGCGAAACTGTGCTTTCCTGTCACGGCTGATAGTTGTTTTGTCGTCAAATCATCTCGTCAAAAAAAGTCGTCGAACACATGAGCCCCAAATGAGCGCGAAAACAATACATGTGAGTTGACGACTAAATTTGACATTGATTTGACGACATTACCATAAGCCCCTGTCTGTCACAGTCATGCTGGCTACGTGGTCACAGTGTTTGCCTTCAAATCTATATTTGGCACGGCCCTGTCGTTATTACGAAAACCGACTTCGTCACATAAACGTCGCCAGTGGCCAATGTGTCTGGTGACTGTGTTGATTTTGGCTTGGCCAATGAATCGCTCGAATCACTGGGCCGGGACAGCTCGGCGGCAGCACGCGCTTGGTTGGCACGGACAGTCTGTGGTGTCAAGTAAAGCTGGAGTTATACGTGTCCATTTTGTGCTTGTGGACAATGAGGACAAATTTTTGTTTGAATCATATTTTGCGACAGACTTATAGCACAAATTTCGTCCAGCTTAGAAGTTGTTCATTTGGTGCAGGAGAACAACTTTTACGCTATAGTGCCTCAACTCTATCACAAAACATGATTCAAACAAAATTTTGTCCTCATTGTCTACAAGCCCAAAATGGACAAGCATAACTCCATCTCAAACAATTGGTGGATCATAAAATTGTATGTATGTATGTTGTTGGTAACAGGAATTTTTTTAAACCAAATGTACCAACCAGTGGCCGATAAGATTTCAGACTGGCTAGCAGATTCTCAGGTTTACTAGGCCAATTTCCTACTGGAATTTTGACGTTTTTACCACCAGAGGCTGGTGTTTCCTCTCTTCCTGGCAAGCAAATTTTGAGACTTTACCGGCCAGTGGCAAGGGAAAAACTTGAAAAAAAAACTCAGCACGTAATCAGCTACCAATGGCATTTTAAGCTTAACCACATTCCATGTTGTGCATGTGACATTGACCCATGAAAAACAACATCAAGAAACCCGCCCTACCTCAATTTCAACCGTTTCCAGCTGTTTATCCAATCCATCAAAGTGCAGTTCGGTGGCTTGCTCGCAGACTTTGGCGAACTCTGAAAAAAGCAAATTGCCACAAACTCGTTGTCAACGTTAATTGGCAATGGCATATGCACTTTGCTGGCATTATGACGATCAGAAATAACTTGTGCCGATCAAAGTTACAATCCGTCCCCAAATCGCCGAATAATCACGAGGCTGGCTGTGAACTCTGACATATGCACATCACAAGAATGCACACCGTGTACAGTGAGTGAGTGATAGCGCAGTAAAGTGATAATTATCAACCCCGTTGACCGACCACTGACCAGTCCGATAATTGACGTGATGCAACGGTCGATTGTCGACCAACAGCACGAGTGCCGATAAATGGTCGCTGTACAATCCCAGTGCCATGTGCAGTTGTTGGGATTCGTCAAAGTCATTCACACGGTGACGTCGACACAAATCCAACGGCTGTACAGCGGTCAGACGCAGATTGTGCATCGTCTTCAGCTGGGCACCTGCAGCAAAAACAACAGGTGCACTCGCACTGATGATGACCTGGTGCACTAGCAGCGATCCAGGGGGCACAGGGGCCTAGGCCTTTGGTCGAAGTGGCCCCTGAAGGGGGCATCATTTCGGAGAAACTAAGGAGAAGGACCCCTAAATCGTAGGATTTCACTATAATACATTTCAAAAGTCCAAAAATCGCGCGCTTCGAGCGTCAGATGCACCCGTATCATTGAAGTTTGGCTGTCGCGCGCGCAAAAAGTGCAAAAATTTGTTTAGCTCAAAATCGCTCAATTATAAACAAGCACCGGCTAAAAACCATTTTTGAAAAACCAAACATGCATGCACTAGATAAAAAATTACTTTTGGGAATTGGCCCCGCCTTGGCCGAAAACTGGATCCGCCACTGGACTGATGATGATCTGGTGCACTTGGCCCATGCAAGAAAGCAGCTTGGTGCAATTCACACCATGCACTCACTCTCGCACAGACGTGAACTTTGTTGCTCAAATCATCCATCAATCAATCTTCGTTGTGGTGACGTCACGTCAGCGTCACTTTCGATGGTTGCAATAGAACGCATCAGCCACGAAGTAGATAGGGACTAATTTGACCATCAAACTATCACCCGCTACAACAGTGGGGTCACCACTTCACCCTAACGAATGCACCACGTACCCAAATAAATGGTGAAACTCTCATCCAAACGAATATCGCTCGATAGCGACTCATGCCGCCGTCGTTGTGTTGCTCGTCGGTCGTCATCGTTGGGTGCGGATTTCCTAAATGTTGCAAAGCCAAACATTTGTTCGCTGGTTTAACTGCTGGCTTGCGTGCTCAAAACCAAGGTCAAACCTGAGTGTAAGCATGAATTTGAGATGAAACCTGAATCTTTCTCGCTGCTTGGAGCTTTATGCAGCTTTTGCTTGCTGTGGTTGTGTTGTGTGACAACCAGAACCAACGTTGTAACCCTGTTTCATTTCCGTTATTGTCCCACCCGGTCTTGCAGCTGTGCTTTCATCGCTAATTTCCTTGCAGGATTGGCGAGCAATAAAACAAACAGACAAACAATCAAACCTAAATGTATGTCTAAGCCTGAGTCAACGTTCGAGCTATCCGAGCACGGAAAACGTGCACCACTTGAAACAACAAGCGAATCCAACCGTGGCGATTCAGATTCACTGCCACTCTTCTCCAGCGGTCGCGACGTCCGATCGACGCCTCGTTCGCGCGCTCGCACCTGATTGAGGGGTCGTTTTTTTTTATTTCTTGCGAACCAAAAACTTCGGGATGCACTCTGCACCCACCAATTTTTTTAAAGTATCGAAGAACCCTGACTACCTGATCCATCAAATCAATGACAAACGCTCGATATTCGCGACGTTGCGCGTCGGCCAGCGATGACAGTTGCGATGCGTAGTTGGTTTCGACCAGCTGTGTGAATGGAGAGAATAACGTTGCACATTCGATCTTCCTTCGGATGACATATGATCGTTATTTTCGATTACGATACGCATATTCATCAATATGGGTTGGTAAAGTACTTAGGAACGACAGTTTGATCGGTAGCAATGTGGTGAATTTTTGTAACAGTACGATGAAACATTGGCTTGGATCTGCTTCGTTTAGTTTCTGCGCGGGAAGACAAGCGAAAACGAACAAACATGCAGCTTTTCGAAGTGGCTCGACGCCGTCATCGACAATTGTCGATCATCTCTGTCCGCCTGTTCGTCGCTCAGATCCTGTGCTACACGGCTCATTAATGCATCGTGTCTGAAACATCACCGCCGTGTGATATTAGCGCCTACTCTCGATGGCGAAGGAAAATGTCGGTGCCGACCAATTCACAGAAAAAAGAGGGTGCAAATTCATTTCACTCACTCTTTTGTCAATCGATCCAGTTCCCAATCTCGCACACGGATCAGCTCTTGCACCTGAAATCATAACAATTGCAGCACACAACAACAGTCGCACGGAATCGAATGAAACAAGGAACCCGTCGAAACATCAGCCAGCCAACCTCGGCAGCCAGTGCGCGTTCCTTGGCCAACAGTGATTGTATGATGTCCGGAAACGGCGCGTGCAACAGCGCACGAAATGCATCAACGAATGTGTCGCCACCCTGGTTGCTCGTGGATTGCTTTGATGCACTGCTGTTTGCACCACCCTGGAAGCGCACATGGTCGGAAACTTTGAGACTTTTTATTCACGAGGCTAACTGGTGCATTCGCACTGATGAAGGTCGAAACGGGTAACTAAAACACGTTGCACAATACACACTGAGAATACGATCACATAAAGAGTTTCGGTGTTTCATAGTCGTACAGAAGTGTCAGATCATCTTTTCCCCAGCGCCCCATCGAAGTGCTTCGGAAACTTTTACAGTGGATTTCTGGTTTTGCACTGACGAATAACATAGATTTTTTCCAACTTTGCTTGATCTCACAAGTCACAGTCACCCTATCCTTACCGAAACTGACCCGGATCTGACCAAGCCAATTTCAACCACAACAGCAAACTTCTGAACAATCTAAATCAAAATACAACTCAAGAGCACAAGCGCTCCATCGTGGGATGTGAACTCACCACAAAACCGATGGCCTGCAAAAACAAACGACAGAACAAGAGCCTCCCAAGCAGTTGAACAACAGAACTTTCTGAGAAGATTGCAGTAAGCGAAACCCTAGCGCGAACATGGTTGCCTGCCGCATCGAAGCCTCGAAGCAATTTGAAAGTGGAGCGACAGGAGCGCACTTAAATAGAGCCATGGCTTACTGAGATTGGCTGCGATTCTGCTGCTGACGGTGATAAGTCCTATGGACCTAAGGGTAACTTAGGAGAAATCGCTGAGCACTGAATTGTTAGCCTTTGGATTACTATGATCCCTCCTTTGTAGCAATTGTCATTGCTGATGGAGCTCAGAATGATAAAAATATATAAGTTTTACAGTAATAAGAGACACTCGATCAGCATATAGCCTGTTCCCACGAACAACTTCAAGGACTTGAACTTCATGAACAACTATACTTTGTTGTTTGCGAGCACACAGAACAATTTCTCACGCGCACGCGCTGACTGGCTGTCACGCGTTCAGCAGCAGCCAATCAGCGCGCGAGAATTCGTTCTGTTCTCTGAGAGAACGAAATACAGATTCACGCTTGTCCAACACGCTGCGCTGACACTCGAAAAAATTCCGAACATGCGTACCAAAACATGTTGTCAAAAAGTGCGACACCGAGCCGAGGCCGAGGCTCACCACAGGCCAGCGTTAATTTAGAATCACACCCACGCCCCCCCCTCCCCCCGCACCTGTGCAGCAAATCGTTCGCTGAGCACTTGAACGTCCGATTCTGGCAGTCCAGCAAATGACCTAATCGCATCGTCTGCATTCGCAATCGCATCCTTTTGCACCGTACTGCTCACAAACGCGTCGAATTTTTCGCGCAGTTCTGTGCGTGTATTCAAGATTCGAATGGCTTGCCATTCGACCTCCTGGCTGTTTAGTGGAATAGCAAAAGAACACAACATTTCTACTGATAACAGAGCCGTAGGTCCACGCTTGGTCTGGTATACAGGTAACAACATTTTTCAACGCCAAGATATGTTATCAACAAAGCCTAGAAAAGGCGCACAAGCATAAGAACTTGCTAAATTATTGCGGGCATCGTAAAAAATTGGCCATTATTTGTCGAATTCCCAACAAAAACCGCGAAAAGGTTAAGTCATAACTCATCAGCAGGCTTGTGTTGGAACACAGCATTTTCAGGTCCAGTCCAACCACAACAGAATCATGAAACTGATTATCAAGATCGACATTATCCAAATAACAGTCAGAATGCTTGTGCCATGTTGCAGCTTTTTCTTGTGTCAATTTAAGGTGGCGTTACACTTGTCCATTTTGGGCTTGTCGACAATGAGGACATTTATTTTCATGTCCGTAAACTCCACACCCGGTCTTGTAACTATGCTTCTTCCACTTAACGTTATTATCTATG
Source organism: Rhynchonema sp. JSB1_4 (assembly GCA_030248065.1). Classification (NCBI taxonomy): domain Eukaryota; kingdom Metazoa; phylum Nematoda; class Chromadorea; order Monhysterida; family Xyalidae; genus Rhynchonema; species Rhynchonema sp. JSB1_4. Next base: position 12,178 of record JASAMV010004917.1, read on the forward strand.
TATTGATGAGTTGGTGCCGACGCAATAAACTAACTAACAATGAGGACAAATTTTTGTTTGAATCATATTTTGTGATAGAGTTGGCGCACTAATTTCGACCAGCGTAAAAGTTGTTCCCCTGCACCAAATGAACAACTTTTACGCTGGTCGAAATTAGTGATCCAACGCTATCCCAAAATGATTCAAACAAAAGCTGGTCCTCATTGTCTACAAACCCAAAATGGACAAGTATAACTGCAGCTTTACCGTCAATCGCATAACAAGGCACTTTGTGCGTATTTGCCAACATGATCACGTAGGCGGCTGGCCGAAACTCTTCGCTCTCCGTCTCATCACGATCCAGTTCGTACGTGAATTGTTGCGTTGTCTTTGCATCACTTGATGTTTCACAGTCTTCACGCCACTCAAATTTCAGATGAGGCATGATGGTTGAACTGTAAGCGCAATGGAAATTTTACTCACTAGCACATACAACATATAGCAAGCCACAAAGCCGAACTAAAACGCCAAAATATTCTGCAACTGCATCACAGAACGAAGCGGAAAACGACCGCTGAATATAAAAACCGAATAATGACTCACATCTCGATTATCTGTATAGCATTTCTGTATTTATCAACAAACAGATCTTGGATCGAACAATGAAACATGGCGTTGTGTAGCCAAAAAAGACAAAACAACCGATGTGTGAATCAATGAATACATCACAGAAGCATATTTCCTAAACAAGAGCGAGAACGAACTAAGCGTGGTAAGTTACGCACGCTACCGTGAAAATTTGAACACCAACCGGAAATCAATAGAAATAAACCAGAGCCGAATGGTGTCGGGAGAACACACAGCAGTTGTGCAGTTCACAAAGTACATTTGGCATTTGCGTTTCCACGAATATAAAACCGTTTCACCGTTTACACGCATAAAAACTGAATCATAAATATCCATAACATATAAATATTCAACCAATCAACGACAGCAGTAGGCTTGGCCCAGAAACACGAGAGAACAGACAGACAACATAGGTGTATCAACCCAGGGCACGGTCCACAGAAGCGGATTACCTTAACCTTAACACTAAAGACCTAACTGTACTTCGTTCTCTCACGCAACACGAAACAAATCCTCGCGCGATGATTGGCTGGCGAGCGCGTGAGAACCAATCAGCGTGGGAAAATTTGTTTCGTGTTGCGCGAGAGAACGAAGTAGGCCTTAAGGGCCTAACTATACTTCGTTCTCTCACGCAACACAAAACAATTTCTCGCGCGCTGATTGGCTGGCGCGCGGGTGAGTACCAATCAGCGCGGCAAAATTTGTTTCGTGTTGCGTGACAGAACAAGTATAGTTCGGCCTTAACACTAACATTGACATAAAAATAAACACAAAAGAGAAATTTCTTGCGTTTATGTTAGTGTTAGTGCGAACGTTAGTGTTAGTGTAAGTGTCAATGTTAGTGTTAAAGGGGGCGCGACATTATACATTTTTGGCGTGGCACACACCAATATTACTGCAGAAACGACAAGAAGACATCTGAAGTAACATGTTTTGAAAAGACAATGAGGTCGAACTTCGAAGATTTCATTCAGAAATTCACCTCCGAATGTCGACTGCAAGGAACAAAGTTCAATCTGCTGTAGTCGCTCGGCTCCCTGAAAATCAGGCATCGAGCTCAAAAAATGAAACAAGAAAATGTTCCAGAGACGAAGTCCCACAGCGACGCTATGAATCGGACAAGCGCATGGTTCTAAAGAGGTACAATTTTATAACACAGGGAATATTCGTTTGGGCCACACTGTGAGATAGACATGAAGCACTGATTTCGACCAGCGTAAAAGTTCTTTCCCTACGTCTAACGAACATCTTTCACGCTGGTCGAAATTAGTGGTTCAAGTCTATCTCACAGTGTGGCCCAAACAGACATTTCCAGTGTTATAAAATTGTACCTGCTTAGAACCATGTGTTTGGCCCTAAACATTTTCTTGTTTCATTTTTTGAGCTCGATGCCTGTTTTTCAGGGAGCCGAACGACTACAGCAAACTGAACTTTGTTCCTTGCAGTAGACATTCGAGGGTGAATTTCTGAATGAAATCTTCGAAGTTCGACTGCATTGTCTTTTCAAAACGTGTGACTTCAGATGTCTTCTTGTCATTTCTGCAGTAATATTGGCGTGTGTCATTCCAAAAATGTATAATGTCGCGCCCCCTTTAAGGTTAAGGTAATCCGCTTCTGTGGACCGGGCCCAGGGCACAGAGACAGAACAGCGGGCGCCAAAACAGCGGCCGCTACTTTTGTTTGGAGATCAGGTTTGGGGATGGGGGCATGCTTGCAACACTGTCCGTCAGAAACCTCAGCAGATAGTAATTGCCCCTTAGAAACCGCTGTTATGCCTCGGTCATTCTCTATGCACGATGACACAGATCAACATATTCAGGGTTCGGGTCGGATGACCGTTTCATCCTGAGCACTCGGATTGCCGGCGAGTATGAACGCGAGTATGACAGCCAGCACACCCACAACAACCGCCACGGATATGAAGATCCAACGTTGGTCGCGCTCGTCCGTCCGACCGATTAGGTTCTCGATGTAGCGCACCTGCAACTATGGTGTGATTTGATTGTTGTGTGTGTGTCGCACCTTTTTTATGCAAACACCGTATGCACGAACAACTTGATTTCAAGTCAGCCGCTAATACTACATGTATATACTACACAGGGGCCACTATTAAATATATTAAATTTGGTGATGGGTCCAGTCACGGCGACGTGAAGTTTTGTGTGGATACTTCAAGGTGTATAATATTGATGCACTGTATTACTGTTCGACTGATGTAAAATTATATTCTTGTTAGTTGTCTGGCAAAATCAAATTAGTTTATCAGTGAACATTGCAACAGCCTTAACACGAAGTTAAGTGTCCAAGTTTAACATCGGCTCAGAACGTAGCAACAAAATTTCACAAATAAAAAAAACAATAATATTAGGGCGGCCTTACGTAAAACTAGGAAATAGGAAATATTTCCTATTTCCTAGTTTCAATAAAGTCAGAATTAGGAAATAGGAAATATTTCCTATTTCCCAGTTGTCTTTTTGAAACTAGGAAATAGGAAATTTTGTCACCATGTCCCGACACCATAGCCAAGCATGCATTGTGCATATACAGGCAACTCTCTCAAAACACTTTGTTGAGCTGCGTTGCCGTTTGGTTCTGCTGCCAAACATTTCCTATTTCCTAGTTTCGAAAAAACAACTAGGAAATAGGAAATAGGAAATATTTCCTATTTCCTAGTTTCGTATCAAGTTTCCTAGAAAGATTTCCTATTTCCTAGTTTTATGTAAGGCCGCCCTAAAATCGAGGCCAACCTGATCAGTGGTGCACGCGCGTGCCTTGCCGAGGTCACTGTCTGAGCCGGACACCCCCGTCATGATCGGTAGACTGACATCCAATTGCGACAGTAGATCGTTGGTCATGACTTGTTCGAGGGTGTCATCAATGCTGTCTGCAACGTTGTCGCCTTGATAAATCAGGCTCAGTTACATATCACACCTGTAGGTTTCCACTGTGGTTGAGATTGAAATGTACGTTTCAGTGTGTCCTCTGTTTTGCAGCATTCCTTTAATGATCCCCATATTCAACACTTTTCAATGCTCATTTTTCAATCTCATTCTGCCAATAACGTCCTGGCGATTACAATGTGTGGCGGAAATCATTCAGAATGACTGAGACGAGAGCGGGTCCCGGTTCTGTCACTATAAAGATGGTAGACTGTATTGTACCCGCATGTATGCGCCCAGAACAGCCGATCAGGGTCATCAGTCATGCCATCATTCCACACCTACCAGCATCCACCTCCATATCGAGTACGTCTTTGAAATTTTCGACCGCATCTTCGATAGTATCGGCGTCAAACAGGTACTCGCAGTATTTGATGCCCTGCAAACAAACACGCCAACCGTTTGTGTCGGTTCGTGCCTATTATTGGAGTCGGTTCTGCGCTGATGTTACCACAGATGTAGTTATCCAAAACGATAAAAAAGAGGAAGTCTTTCGACTGAACTGCTTAGCATAAAACTCGCCAAAACTAACTGACGGAGCATCAGTGTAGTTCCTGGTCCGGCGCGGCGGTTAGTGTACCTACCCCTTTTTTCCGTGCGGCGGTTAGTGTACCTCCCTGGGGGGGAAGACCCAAATCCAGGAAAAAGTCACTTTTTGAGGTGGAAAATTTGACCGATTTTTACCCCTTTTTGGAAATAATTCTCCATAAAAAGGTTATTTTGGCGACTTTTGACATCGTTGAGCTAAAAATCACCCATTTTAGGCCTAAAAATGCCGATTTTAGGCAAAAATTGAGGCGGTTATTGTACCTGGTGCGGCGGTTAGTGTACTAGTGTACCTTGGTCGCGGCGGTTAGTGTACCTTAGGGGGGGGGGACCCCCTCCCCCCTAGGAACTACACTGCGGAGCATTTAAAAAAACTGGTCATTGAATGTATCGTAAATTTAGTAGTGAAACCCAAATGTCGGCTAATTGCTTGGTCGTCCAGTCAACGCAAATTGCCAACTCAAGCAGCCGTGAATGAGCGCGAGCAAATGCAGTGTATGGCATGGCTGAGGGTTCAGTTGACGACGAAAGGCCACTTTATACTTTGTCTCGTTGCGATACACGCAACATTTTCTGACGCGCTGATTGGCTGTTGGTCGCGCAGCATGAGCCAATCAACGCGCACGAAAATGTTGCGTGTATCGCCGCAACGAGACAAAGTATAAAGTGGCCTTAAAGTTGACAATGTGCGCTGACGACCTGAATATACTGTAGGCCCAAATGCCTCGTACGTCGTACTCAGTGCAGCGGCTCGGGGGCGTTGGGTTGGGGGATCCTCTAGATCCTCTATATAACAGCTATTTTAGGCAAATTTTCGGCCAAAATGCAAAAAAGTACAGATTTTTTGGCCAAATTTTGCTGTATAATGCAAGCAAAAACACCGTTTTTTCGGACCTTAGGGGTATCTTGCAACCTTCTGGAGGCTGGGTAGGGGGGGGGGGGTACCTTGCAACCATCTGGATCCATCCCCGCCAGGGCTACCTTGCAACCATTTGCCTGCGACTACACTGATCGTACCTGCTCAGAGGTGACCAATACGCGTCGCGGGAATTGATGTATGGCCTCAGCATCGCGCTCCTCATCTTCCAACACCGACATGCTTTCGTAGTGCAACTCTGTAGAGTGAAACCAACATCAGCCATTGTGATTGCAATCAACATTTCGCAAAATTCTCGCAGTTTCCCGTGTTTTTGCTTGCTGCATACCACTGCCACGTGCTACACGCGTCAGATTCTGCTCACAATCGAATTGGGCAGAGAAAAACGCCAACACGCCAGCTGTGGTTGGCGCACAACGCATAAAAAGTCGATAACGTCAACAACTGCCACGAATATCGCCCGGTGGAAATCATCAGATAACAACACGCCTATTCATCACACCAACCAGTCCGTGATCTTTCTCTCTGCTCGACGCTTCATGTAGCTTTTGCCTGCCGTGGTCTGTTTATAACCAGTGTTGTAACGATTTTTTATTTCCGCAATTGTCCCACCCGGTCTTGTAACCGTGCTTCCATCACCAGCTCACCTGCCTGGTTTTATGCGTCATATTGAGAGCAATGAAACAAACAAACCAGTGCGCGCATAGATACTGCGCAACAGGTCCTGTTTGATGGCATCGACCGCCTCGCCCACCGTCGCGCGTTGTGGCACGACGGCTGTGCAGTAGAGCGTGCCCTTGAAACGAACCGTGCCCGCAATCTGTGTGAAACGTAGGGTTAATCGCTTGGTGTGCTCAGTTTATAGCGTCGACACCCACTCAATAATACATAAATAAGAAGATTAAGTGAAAGAAGCATAATTACAAGACCGTGTGTGGAGTTTACGGACTTGGTGTGCTGGCAGGCACGAAAAAGTGAGGTTCCCCCAGCTGTCTGTGTGAAACTTAGGGGTCGGATCGAAACGAATCGTATTTGTCCTGGCCACATGACTTTTTCCGAAAAAATTGGGGACATTTCCAAGCTTACCAACGACACTTAATTAATTTCGAAACGCGTGAAGCTTGTTTTCGGCTGCCTGCGAACAATATAGTGGTCGAACTTAGTGTGATCAATCTCAAAACGACCTGTGAAAGAAAAATCATGCGATCAAGTGAGATCCAATTCGATCACCAAGTTCAAATTCGATACTACCGTTCACAATCATACTCAAATCTGCCTGCCAACCTCAAGTTTTCCATCCGACAGCTGAACATAATCCAGATCATCTGCGCGCAGTCGTTGTCCGATCGGCCACGACTTGATGAACAAATCGATATCGAATGGTGATTGATCCGATAGGTCGACGCCTGATTTTCGACTCGATTTCGATTTGCGATCGGATTTGGTCGTTTTCTCGACGAGTGGCTCGTCGTCGGATCGAAAAGCACCATTCAACAGACACAGCGACCGGTCACAGATCTGGAATGCAATCGTGCAGAAAGCTGAAGTTAACTTGTCCATTTTGGGCTTGTAGACAATGGGGGCAAATTTTTGTTTGACTCGTATTTTGTAACAGAGTTGAGGCACTAATTTCGAACAGCGCAAAAGTTGTTCCCCTGCAACGCTGGTCGAAATTAGTGCTCCAACTTTATCACATGATATAGTCATGGCAAAAAATTGTCCTCATTGTCTACAAGCCCAAAATGGACAAGCATAACTCCACCTTAAGTGAATCCACAAAAATATTATCATGCTTGAACTATAACATAAATATTCTTCGAGCCCCAGAAATACCTCGGTGGCAAGTGGTCGTATGAGCGATATGAATAGTTTTCGGAAATGGTCCTCTTCTAGCTCGGTTGTAAGCGGCAATTTATGTGGCAGACACAGCGCGACACGCGATTGCAGCGTGTGCCAGTGAAGGCGCTGCAAGAAGCAAACGAGAATGTTGGTTACGAAAATGAAAAACATTTCCAAAGTGTAGTAAATTTCCAAATTCGCTGCCGCACAGTAAAATACGCCCCATAGTTAATGTCAAGTTATAAACCCGAACGCTAAGCACGCGCAGTTCGAAACATTGCGAGCAGCTGCCTGGCTGACTGTGTGGGTTGGTTGTCCGAATGTTTCAGAAGTTGATTTTCGCGTTTAGAACCTGACATTAACTATGAGGCGTACTTTACCGTGCGGCAGCGAATTTGGAAATTTACTATACAGCTTTTTACTCGTACCTGATACTGTAATCTGGTGGCTGTTGCTTGCTGTGTGTTCTCAGTGATCGTTACTTGATATCCAGTAGTGTGGCCGAGCGGGGTTTCGCAAACAGCAAAACACTGAAATTGTACACAATACATATTTTTTTCTCGGGATACAAAATCATAAATACGTGAATACCTAGGCACAAGATATCCTGAACTGACCATGGCAGAATCGGGCTCTCGCAGACTCATCCAGCCGACTTGCGCCGACATTTTGACGAGTTTACGTAGCGATTTTAGCGCAATCGGTTGCAAAGTGGTTTGCGTCTTTTTGTCACACATCAACAATAGTCCTGGAGATATAAGCCTGAATCGGCATTATCAAAATAGCTTCAGTATATACCCCCAGAATCCCCATTCCGGTGAGGATATCAAAAAACTTCTCAGCAATACATGCAGCAAGCAATAGTGGTTTCTGGCGATTTCGCCAGTTCTGTCAAACATGCTCAATTTTCGTAGGTACATTTCTATCACCAGTAAGTGCGTCGCAATACAACGCACGTGTCCGTGATGTCGAAACAAAGTTCTCAAACCCACTGGCCAATTTCAGAGTCTCCCAACCAGCCGCTAAACAGGCACCCCCAAATGCTGCTCACAGGTTTGCATGCAGCACAGCAAATGCAAATACACATCATACAATTCAAATTCAATCCATCCCAGTCCACACACCGACAATATCCAATCCACCGGGTATCATGCGAATCAGCTGCCGTCCGTGATGACATATCCATTCGGCATCCACCTGTTCGTCCGCTCGGCCGCCGCGTCGCGCTGCCGTCGCTGTCGAGCCAATTTTTAACGCCGTGTCCTCCGCGCGCGGACTCTGATCTGATGAAGACGACGACTGCGAAAATAAGAGCTCGATCTTGGAGCGTATTCGACCAAAAGTTAAAAGTAGGGGGTCGGGACTTCGAAATGGCACCACCAAAACAAATTTATTTTTGTCCACGCTAGTGATAACGTTTGGCACGATTCTAGCCCTTGTGGGTTACGAAATTGCTAATGTGATGCTACAATCAAAACATATTTGTCACTTGATCACCGGAGCAAGAAAAACAGTTAGCCAGAACGCAAGACCGCCCTGGACGACGCGGGGATCTTCAATCAAGTGATAACAAAAGAAAACCCAGTCACCTTCACAACGGCAATTCAATTCACGTTAGATTTTCATGTTTTTCTAACAGGATTTGTCACATTGCCTGCGGGCGTTTGCATTCACCTGGCACTGGAGGTGCAAAAACTCAAAGAAAAAAAATAAAAAATAAACGGCACACAAGCATCATAAAATCCCAGACCAGCGCACCAACCAACATGACCTGATCCCCATCCTGTGCAGTGTCGGGCAACGGACATCTGACCACATGTGGGATGAACATATCAGCCCCATTGTCCACCCGGTACCCGACCAGAAACACCACCCTCGCTGTGATGCCTGAGCGTTTCTGGTCCTTGATATGTTCGCGTACGAAACCCTCCAAACGCTGTTCGATCGATTTCTCGAACACCAACATTTTTACAGCCTGAATCTGGTAAAAGGATGTGGCTCAACTGAAAATAACGCGAAATCGGAGCAAAATATTCAAATGGTTGTCAACCACGTTTTGAAGCGAAACCAACACACAAGTTCAGGCCCACGAATTGTTTTGCTCTTTTCAATCAAAACACATTCGATGAACAAACAAACAGCCAGTTGTATGATACAATACCAGTAACAACGAATGAGACAAGAGACCAATTGGGAATGCACAAGAAATGAAAAAACCAGGATCGAACGATCAAAAAAAATAAAGCAGTGGTTGAGCCGGCAGAGGTCAGATTCTGTGTACACAAAACTTTTCAAGTTTTCAGGCGTCACTTTTGTCTATCCGTGCGACTGGTGGCCGCGTCTTGACAGCCTTTTTGCACCATCAATTTGAGTGCGTGCGCGCTGTCAATCAACTGAAAAGAACAGCAGGTTTCAACGATTTCAGTAAACCTTTATTGAGCGTGTGAAAATCGACGCTCAACGTCAACATGGATGTCGCACAGCTGCAAACATGCGTCTCTTGTCATTTTCCCCTCGTCGTTCATCCCTCTCATCGGAAAAACAGTGCGGAAAGACCAAACCATTTCCATCAAACCATTTGCTTAATTTCAACAATCATCAATGCTACCATTCCCACCTTTTCATGTGCCGCCTGCGCATCGCCAATGATTTTGGTGAGTTTGTCGATCGTTTGTTGATTTTCCACAATTTTCTCATCGACATTCGATCGCTGATTGGTGAACGTCGCTATTTTCTGGTCCAAATCGTCGCGTTCGCGCGTTAGCGACGAACTGTGCGCCTTGGCCGCGTCCAATTCGCGTCGAAGTTGTGTCAAATCTGGCAGGACTTAGCAAAAATAGATCAGTGGAGTGACATAGTGTGTCCAAGGATACCAACCAGCGCGACAGTTTTTATTGCAATGCGAGCCACGGGGGGGGGGGGGCTCCCCGCATTGAGCTGTTGGGTGAACGCACAAACAAAATCACGAAGCGACAAAACACACAAACGAACAACAAAGCTCACTATTGGTGATTTCAGCCAGCTCCGATTGCACGTTGGCATGTGCGTGCGTTGACATCCGGGACGAACCAAAGTGACCGTTGCGCAGCTCGGACATTTTGCTGGAGAATTTGATCAGAAATGTTGCACACAAACACGCATTACAAAAATCAACACAACCGAAAGCAATGTTGGACAATCAAATTTAGATACTATGCACAAACGTATTGTGCGTTTGAAACAGCAACACATGATCAACGACGACACAACATCAACCACGAGAAAATTGGGAAATAATTATTTAATTTTATTGTACAAATTATGCACAAGGTACAACAAGTTTAAAACCATATTTGGGCATAAAATATCAACGTAACAAATGCACCGATATGGCAACAACCTCACCAAAAAAATGACAACAAAATCAATCATCCCTCTTGCGCAACAATTGCGTCAATATCAATGCCACACCGATCCTGATGTCTTTTCAGCACGTCGGGTCTGGTCGCCGAAAAGGCGCACTTCTCACATTTGTACGGTTTGAACCTTGTGTGCACAAACATATGTCGATTCATATGCGATTTACGAGCGAATCGCTGTCCACAAATCGAACAGGCAAACTGTCTCTCGCCATGTACGTAGCGCATGTGTTGCATCAACAGTTTGCCGCTTTTGAACGATTTGTCACACTCGCGGCACGCGTACGGATGCAAACTGTGGTGATACAATGTTGGCACGTTGCCAGACGCCAGACGTTGATGTTGTGACGGTCGACTGCTGGAAATGGCGCAAAAAGTGAGCAATAAAGCCCGCTAGCTATTGTCTTTCACTTCATTCTCGGTCCAAACAAAGTATGCAGAAAATGTTGGGGCTCTATAGACTCGGGGCCACCCCCCCAGAAACTACCGTAATCCATGTGCTAGCTTACCCAAACTTTTGTCACGTGATATACAGACCCATATGAACTTGTAATATTCGTTTTGGTCGTGTCGGTCAACGGAATCGGTCACGGCCGATCACCATCGGTGGTTTCGAGGTCAAATTTCAAAGTTGTCCGAATGTTATATGTAGCAGCTCTATCATGTTCAGAATTTTTCGCTGATTCCAAAAATGTTAAGCTTATTTCATTCCGACGTCGCATGAAAGAGTAACAGTCTATTTTTAATCTCAGTTGCACGCTCGCTGGATTTTAGCCAACAGTGCAGCCAATCAGCGCGCATAGGGGCAGGTGACCTTGAGGCAGCATGTGCACTGGGTGTTGCATGTTGGTTACCAATAACCTTTTCTTCCGTGATCAGATTGAAATAAGCTTAACATTTTTGGAATCAGCGAAAAATTCTGAACATGATAGAGGTGCTACATATAACATTCGGACAACTGAAATTTGACCTCGATACCACCAGTGGCGATCGGCCGTGACCGATTCCGTTGACCGACACGACCAAAACGAATATTACAAGTTCATATGGGTCTGTATATCACGTGACAAAAGTTTGGGTACGGTAGCACATGGATTACGGTAGTTTCTGGGGGGTGGCCCCGAGTCTATAGAGCCCCAAAATGTTTCATCGCAACAGCAGCCATCAAGTAACACGCATGTTTCGAGCCACGTTGTCGACCTGTTGGTTATCATCCACGATGATGACTGCTGTTTTAAAGGCGTTGAAACATTTTCTGTACACCGCCTCTGGACTGTTATAACACGGAAAGACTATACCTAACAAGCATTAAAACAGAGCTGTACTTTGCCAATAAAATAGTCCTAAAACGCGTTTTTGGCCATTATTTGACAGTTTTATCTATCTAGCTTGATAGCGTTTTCGGGGGACTACCCTAACCCGACTTGAACGACAACGAAGGTTGAACTGGGTTGAAGGTTGAACCGATCCGACCGCCGAGCTCGGTAGGTGCCCCGAAATGAAGCTCCTTATTTTGTTCACCACACACCTGGTAATTGAATGTGCGACTCCCTTGTTATGTACTGCACGCATGTGCGCGCGTAGATTGGTCTTCAACACCGTGTTGTACTGACAGTGCTCGCGCGGGCATTGGAACAGCTGATTGCTCGGCGGTTCTGAAAAGCGAAACACAGAAAGTAGATTGTGGAAGCCCTAATATTTAAAGGTCTGAAATTATTTTTAGCACAAAAACGGCCAACCTCGCTGTTCAGCCGTGAAATCGATTGGATCTGAGTGCGAAGCGAGCGGACTTTCTTCAATTAGCGTTGTCGCAACAACAACGGGCGAACTGCGCTGCTCAAGAAGTAACTCATCAAATTCAATCGCTGGTTTGATGTCAACTTGTCGCGATGCTGCAGACACGACGATGGAATTGTGATTTTGTTGTTCTGAAGTGGACGGCTGCTCCGTCAGCGTCAATGAACCTGAACCGTTGTTGTTGTTGTTGCTGTTGTTGTTGTTGACGTGCTTGTTCGTGCTGGACAGCTGAAAACAAAATTTTACTAATACTTTCAAACAATCAAACTCAAATCTAGCTATCTTTTTTTAATTGAAATCGCGAAAATGATCATTTCATCCATTCATCACGTCGTTCGTGTCACTTGTCACAACCTGTTGACCTACCGCAATCTAGCTAGAATTCGCCGAAGACAGCACACGAATAGAGGCACCCAAAAACAAGCAAAACCCGTAACCAACAAACAGTTGTACGTTTTCATCATTTTAGTACAATTTGTAATTTCCTGATCTGCAAATTGTGATGATGTGGCACGCGCCAAAAAAAAGGCGCAGTGATTGACGACCCAACCAACGGTCAAAATCGCCCACCTGCTGCTGCACGAGCTGTTGTGTGTCGTAAACGGCCTGCGTCAGTCGTTCAATCGCTGATTTGTGATCGTCGATCACGCGATCGATGTCGGCGATGCGATCCGACAGCGAATCGATTCGTTGGCTCAAATGATCGCGATGTTTCGACAGCGAATTTGCCGTTGTGCGCAACACCAGCTGCTCTTGCGTCAGAAACTGCAGGTCTGAAATGTGAAAGGTCGAGTCAAGGTTCCCCCCACTACAGGCGGGGCACCAAGCAAGGCACACTAACAGGGAGGAACACTAATTTCCCTTCCGAAAAAGTAAGGAGCTATAGTAAGTTTCTAATTTCGTTGCCTCGTGCATTCCTACAGACGCAGGAAAACTCCCGTTCGAAGTCGAGGCAGGCAACAAGCTCAACGCACATATAGTCAACAAGCCACACAGCTTGTGCAACTGAAACATTCGAAACGCACACGAGCTAGCTGCGTGGCTTGTTGACTGTGTGTTGAGCTTGTTGCCTGCCTCGACTTCGAACCGCAGTTTCCCTGCGTCTGTAAAAGTGCATGAGGCAACGAAATTAGAAATTTACTATAGTACACTAACAGAGGTGGGAATCGGGCCGGGCCGACTTTTCGGAATGTCGGGCCGGGTCGGGCCGGGGTGGCCGGCACGAAAAGGCCCGACATCATCGAATTTCAATAAAAAATCGTGATTTTTCAGGCTAAATTTGCCAAAATTTCTCGCGATTCTGCAAATTAGTACCAACTTCCATAATTATCAGGTATTTTTAAACCAAAAAACAGTAATTTTTGCACCAAAAAATTGCTTCAAAATATCATCAGAAAAAGTCGGGCCGAAAAAATCGGGCCGGGCCGGGCCGACTTTTTTCCAAGTCGGGCCGGGCCGGGCCGGACTTCCCGGCCCGAACTGTCGGGCCGGGCCGGGCCGACCCCCGGACCTCGTCGGGCCGGGCCGGGCCGAGGTAACCCGGCCCGATTCCCACCTCTGTACACTAATTTCCCCGCCGGACCCTGGTGCCGGACGGACCGGCCCGAAATCGCCTACCGTAAAAACCTAAATAGAGCCCCCCCCCCGGAATAGAGCCCCCCCTCGGAATATCGATCGAAAATAAGAAAATAACACCGGATTTGGAACGCTCTCGCTGAGAAACGAAAATAATTTTTTGAAAATGGGGTCACTGAATTAATAGAGCCCCCCTTGTATTTAGGTTTTTACGGTATTTTACTGAGAAAAACGCGATTTCTTCGAAAATAAAATTTCGGACGTGTTCGGCAAGTCATTAGGAAATACTGGCAGACCTGAAGCTTCGTGCAGGCCAGACTACCCAGCCCGGGCAAAAAAACCGGCCACCCCACATCTTGTTACCAAAAACAAACAAACTTTTGCTCACGGCAGAGGCAGATGACCAGTGGTGTCGTTAGGGGGGGGGTTGGGGGGGGTTACCCCCAGAGGTCGCAATCGGGCCGGCCCGACGTCGGGCCGGGCCGGGCCGGGCCGCGATTTTGGGCTTTTGGCTCGGGCCGGGCCGGGCCGGGCCGGAGATTTGGAGGGTCGGGCCGGGCCGGGCCGGGCACCCCGGCCCGAAGCTTCTGAAGTGACTTATTTTACTGAAAAAAGTAGGGTTTTTTTTGTCAAAAACACTAAAATTTCTGACGGATTCAGCAAGTGATCAGTATTGTCCAGTGGTGTGGCTACCCAGGTGTGCAATAAACTTACTGTACCACCAGAAAGGCCTGCAATCAACCTACCTACTGTACCGGCCGAGCTAGGGGGAACAAAAATTTTTGTGTCTAAATTTAGATGCAAATGCACTCTAAAACCCTCATTTCGCGCGATTTTTCGATTATTTGGAGTGAAAAATATCGATTTTATACCATTTTGGGCCAAAAATAGCAACCTACTGTACCAGCCGGGGGCGGCGACCTACCTACTGTACTAGGATGGCGCGTCATTGGCCTTACCTACCTACTGTACCTAGGGGGGACCCCCACCCCCCAGCCACACCATTGGTATTGTCTATCTGGCGACTTTTTTATGGAAAACAATGAATTTTCAACCAAAAAAATAGATTCAAAAATCGCAAAAATTATGACAAAAATTGGGTTAAAATTAAAATCTGAGCCAAAAATTCGGGCCGGGCCGGGCCGGGCCGGGCCGGAGATTTGGGGGTTCGGGCCGGGCCGGGCCGGAGATTTGGGGGTACGGGTCGGGCCGGGCCGGGCCGGGCCGGAGATTTGGGGGCTCGGGCCGGGCCGGGCCGGCCAAACCCGGCCCGATTGCGACCTCTGGACCCCCCCCCTGGTATGGGGTATGGGAAATCGGCCGGGGGTATGGGTATGGGGTATGGGAAATTTTTCACTTTTGGAACAAGCACCCCTAAGAAATGACTTTTTGACCCCAAGAAGTACCAAAATTGACCATTTTTCGCCTAAAAATGTCAAAAATCGCTTGCTGTCGCAAGAAAACTCTGTTTTAAGCACTTTTGGACCACTTTTTGGTACTTTTAGAAGATTTTTGGGGTCATTTTTTTTCAAAACCCCCACCCTGGGTATGGGAAATTTTTGAGTTTTTGGAGAAACCCCCCCCCTGGTATGGGAAATTTTTGATTTTTGGGGGTATGTATGGGAAATTTCCCGAAAATTGGGCTGGGTATGGGAAAATTTCGATTTCTCAACGACACCACTGCAGATGACCACACTCACCGTTTGTGATTGTTGACAGTTCAGCGTGCACATCCATTGGAAGAGCCATGGCGGTAAATCACATCAAATGATTTAGCTACAGGAGGTATCGGATTGGCGGAATCGGAATCCGATTTGGTTGCAACTTCCGATCTCCTCAAAACAAAACAACCATTTGGCAGAGAAAATGCCATGTGGAGGGAGGAAAGGAAGACAGCCAAACCGGGAAGACTTTTTTGTAAATGGAACGGAGCAAACGGGCTAACCGGATTAAACGGATTTTTTTTTGCGTGCTGGTGTAAGACTCATTATGGATTTAAAAACAGAGCGGAATCCGGCTGGAACTTGTCCTGAACCAAGGTTTAGGTTTTGACAAAAAATGGGGTCGAAACGAATTGCATTCAGAAATAATGGTTCTCTTTTCTACAGACATGCCGAAAAACCACCCAAAACAAGGAAAACATGGAGGTGCACACAAACTAAACCGCATTCCCAATCGGTGGTGTTCAATTCAAAACGTCGGCGTTGAAGAAACAAAAGGAGATTAAACAAGAACTGATAAAAACAAAGGTTCGTCGCTTTCTAAAAATTGTAGTGTGGAAACACCGAATTCTAAACAAGCACTACTTAGATAAAAATGGCTCTTCAACAATGCAACAAGCACTAGATAAAAATGACTTTTTGGACTGGGCCGCACTCTTGACCAAAAGCCGGATCCGCCACTGGGCAGTGGTAGCTACTGTGTGTATGTGGTAGTGGTATTGCGAAAATTGTACACCCAAAAAATAAGCACTTCTAAACCCATTTGTGGCACACGTTTAGAAACTGTTCACGGTCACATCTATCGTCGTGAATTTGGATCTGTTGTTTTCACAAGCGAATATTGCACCTTGTTATCGTCAGTACAACTGCGTACGCAACTATAAAAAAGCTAACCCTCGGTGCGTGAAATTTTCGATTTCTATAATACAATGACACTACGGTAGGGAGGGGGTCGCAAAATTCAGCTTCGCATGTGATTTCCAGCTCGGACCAATCACACAAAGGGTCGAATTCCATCATGATCGAATTCCGCGGTCTACGATTCCGAGGCACAAGCTTACCATCACTGGTTGCTGACCACTGGAATCCTTCCTGTTAAGGCCTATACTTCGTTCTCTCAGAGAACAAAAGAACAAATTCTCGCGCGCTGATTGGTTCACGTATATTCAACAGCCGATCAGCGCGTGAGAATTTGTTCTTTGTTCTCTGAGAGAACGAAGTATAGTTAGACCTTTACGATCAAGTGAGAAGGGCTGACATCGCTGCAGCTCTACGCGCTGAACTTGGTTGTCAATTCGACATAACGACGTTCAAAGTAACCAATTGGACGAGAAACATTGACTTCTCGATTTGTGATAGACAATTTCGATTGTTGTTCAAACAACAGCTGCAGCAAGAGTCGTCCTGAAATATGTCGGATCATTTCCCTTTCAGTTTGTTGGCTGTATTTTCTATGTTGTTGTTCTTGGTTTCTTCCTTTCTATATGGCTCGTTTCCTGTGTTCTGGAAAATATACATGTATGTGGAAAAAAGTATTCTCTCAAGTCTCAACCTCTGCAATGCTGATTACCGGATATTTTGCAAAAGACAAAACTGGTTGTGCACAAAAGAAGTTCGGATTTGCAAGTGGGAATTGTACCGAGCAAAACTTTAAAAAATAAGCTGTTCATGCTTTTTTCGCCAACACTGAGAGCCAGGTTTCCAACCGCTGTTGCTCTGACTCAAGCCCGATGATTCACGCGCATGCACGTAATGTGTGCCAAACCTGGGCTGTCACTATACCATAGCCACAAGCAAAGTGTTTGTTGTCCAAACTCATGCACGCATACGCACACGAATGTAACCTCCATGACAACCACATTGGTAAACAATCAGTTTGGAGGACTCTCTCCCGGAGGCACGCAGCGTTTCGGTTTCACTATTAATTCAGCGGTTCCAAAAAAAAGACCACAATTATTCTAACATTATATTTCTCGATCCGAGAACTTGTTGGAACTGCCCTCAAACACCGCATTGTGCACGTGCTGTCATCTTTCATGATCTTATCCATGCTTTTCGATCTCTGTTACCGTGCACTTATACCCACGTCATCAGAGCAGTATCCCATCAACATAAAAGTTAATGCGTGTATGTTTTGGCCCAGGCAGTTCATTAGTGGAGACATATTTGGACCGATTGCGAAATCTTTTCAATGCCGGACATTGTAACTGCATGTTACCTTGAGTTATGATGTTGGTGCTTTTTTCAACACCTCCGCTGATGTTTTCGCTTTGACTTTGTCTGCTGCATGGGGCCAAAAAATTTCAATTGCGTCATGCGTGGATTAAATTAACTCCGCGACGTCATCAATTTATTATAGTCATTCGATGGAAAAAGGACTCTTTTGCCCAATATCGTCACCCACACGATCCTTTTTTACAGTCTCGTGTCAAGGTCGAATGTGTGGTGTCATGTCCCAACTGTGATGTTTCACATCAGCCACCGTCGTTTCAACAATACATGTTCCCGACAGAAAGCCACCAATTAGTGACCAACTCTGGTGCTGTCAACGTGCTCAAATTGGTGCTCATTATGTCGATTGTGTTTATGTTTTGCGTCGAGCTGTGCCAAGCCGATCATGGCAAACTCAACAAAGAGAATCTACCACCGAATAGCAGGGTAGGACCAAGTTGCTCTTTATTTATTGGTTTGATTGTCCATCAAACTTGATGATCGGATCTGTGGAGTTGGGGCTATCTACGTTCTCGTGACGGTTTGAGCGTTTGTTGTATGTGTCACTGATGGTTACATAACTCCGATTGCGATCACAAAGTCAAGGCTGTAAATTTTCCGACAGTCAGCAAACATCTTTGGGTGATATTTTTGAAACGGTGTAAAGGTCAGTTGGGTGTAAAGGTCGGTCGAAAGCTCGGTGTGAGAAAGTTCAGTGTAAGCTCGGCGTAAGCTTGAAACATTGCACGCTGAGCAAGCAGCAGACGCGCGTTTCTAAACGAATGGTCAACTTTGACAGTCTGCTGTGCTATCGTAGATCGTTTGTTTGCAATCTAGTTCATTTAAGCTGGTTGCAGAAACGTTTTAAAGGAATATTTTTAAGTTGCCTGACATTCCGCCGTGAGGCTATTGAGAAATTGAACATTCATTGACGGCGGTACCAAAAAAATTGATGCCGTTAACTGATCGCAGCACGAATTCAAAACGGCTCCATAAAAGGTCACGAAATTTATAAATATCGTTTAAAAACGCTTGTGCAACCAGCCTAAACAAACAATGTTGCAAACAGACGATTTACACTTGCACAGCAGACTGTCAAAGTTAACCTTTCGTTTAGAAACGCGCGTCTGCTGCTGGCTCAGCGTGCACTGTTTGAAGCTTACACTGAACTTTTTCACACCGAGCTTTCCACCGACCCTTACACCCAACTGACCTTTACACCGTTTCAAAAATATCACCCTTTCTTGTTGAAATCACACAACATTTGGTGTCCCAGTGTCGTTTTGTTGCAAAAAAAGTCTCGCACTCACCCGATCCGAGTTTAATTCCACCCAGTTATTTATTACATTATTTATGTATTATAAAAATTTCAGATCATCTCCAAAGTCAAGCCTGGCAAGCACAAAGAACGACCTCCAAAAAAACCACACGAAAACAAACATTCACTAAAATGCGTGTATGAAACGAACACAACGCGAGTGGAGTTTGAGTGAGTTTGGTTTTGAGTGTTGCACCAACTTAACCTATTTGTTCTGGTTTTTCTTTGAATTCCTCAATACAAAAATTACGAATGAAGCAGCAACAATTTTAGATGCCATCACCCACTAGAGTGCTGCGAAACGAGATGTTGCGATCCTATTTACGGACAAACAAAGTCCTTCAAATGGTTTCTCTGGTCAGTTTGTATTTTTTAGGTCTTAACTCGTGGTGGCACGCAGCTGCCGGTGTCAATCGTGGTCATAGGTCCAGTCCTGTTTTGATCGTGCGACTTTTAGCGCATGTATGTATTGTCCAACCAAGTGCTCATGAGACGCTTGTTGCGGTTCCACGTGTGTTTGGAAACATTTCAAAAACAAAATGTAGAGAAATTGGGTATAATTGTCGATTTCTCTTTCTTCTGTTTTCGAAATGTTTCGAGGCACAGAAAAACGTGAGAGGCATTTCATGAGCTGGTGGCTGGACTATACCTATTTGGGAAATATCGACGTTACTGGTTACACTGTGATTTTGACAAACTAAAAAACTCCGCACTGGGAACAACTTTCACGCTGTCCGCAATCAGCATCAGCAAGTCACACGACGTGACCTGAACTGCAAGGCCGATGTCCAATCAGGTTTCTGCCAGCACATTTTGCATGACTGTGGGAAGAAGCCAGCAGTTGTAACAAAAACCAACAGCCTTCCAAATTCAGGGTGATTCTATGCGTGCTTCTGCTATGCATCTTCATCGCACTGGTTGGCTTCGGCATCTACCACTGGTCGAAGTACCATCAGAATCAGGTGCGAACGTGGATCGAAACACCGACATCACTGTCCAGACAGACGTTCAGAATTGGGGGTGAGTCGGTTTGTTATTGGTCGCACAATGACTATATAAGAATTCATCAAATCAATCCTGATTTTCAAGTTCAGTCACTCTTAACCACTGTGCTATTTGTGATTCTCACAAAACATTTTCACCAGAAAATAATCCAGCAGATCAACCACGTTGCCGCAGGTCTGAAACATTCTCTTTACTACGTGCTTTGTGTGCGATCATGCAACGCAACGTCATTGCCCCGTCACTTTCCCTCTTTACGATTCAGGAAAAAAATTTGACCAATTCTTATAAAGTCATTGTGCAACCAATACCAAATCAAATTTAGCGGACATTTCCAAATATCGGCCCATTTTTAATATCTGTCAGTCCAGTCCCGCTATTGCACTATATCCTGCTGCATGTGTAACCATGCGGATCCAAATAAACACGTACTCATTGATGTTTAAAAAAATTGAATGAATCTCAAAATAATTGAACTATGTAGGGACCAAACGGACAACAACTATAGTGATCGGCTCAGTGTTGGTCGTGTGTGGGTTTTCTTTGCGTTCAGATCTGATTTTGCGTAAAAGTTGTTCCCTCGCTCACAGCTAACCAGCTGAACAGCTGTTTACGCTGTTCAAAATTCGCCTCATCAAGGAGATCTCTAACGATTCTGACAACAACCGAATATGTGATCGAAGATCGAGCTGGATCGATCACCAAGCTTCGATATTCCGACCATTAAAAAGATATATAATAAAAAATTCTTCCCCAACATCTGCAGGTGTGCGCGTTATTGCACCACCGTCCTACGCCACATGCATGTCCGCACAGCACCCACGTCCGCCACCCACACCCCCGCAACCTGTGTCAACCCACATCGAACCACCCCCAGCCTACGGCGATGTGGTACAAGAACAACAACAACAGGGTGACATGCTGCCTCCGCAGGTTGGGCACTTCTGGGCATACTTTATTGTTGGGTTCTGCCTGAATGATAGTCATTTCGTCGTGTAGCTTCTGTGGTTATTTGTTTTGTGATTTACGGATGGCATAAGTACAGTATAGTCCAACCACGAACTCATGAGACGACTTACGTATTTTGAAGTTGACTTGAACGGATCCAATAATGTTCCGGTTCCACGTATTTCAGAAATGAAAGAAAGAGAAATGCATGTATTTTTTAAAAACACGCTCTCCACCCCAGTGCGTAAATTCCCTTTTGACTCCCAAAACATTTGTGTGTTGAACGATGTTGCTGTTCGCGTAAGCACGCAACAAATTGAGGTCAGCCAGCTGGAACTTGTCATCATGTCTCTCGGCCCAACCTCTTTCTTTTGTTTGCGAAAACCCGTGTAACCAGCGCATTTTTTAATCTGGCCAAGCAAGCTTTAAAAAGAGTCGTCTCATGAGCACGTCGCTGGACTATACCACCGATCAGGAGCGGTTATTATGATGCCTTGCAAGAACAGAAAGATTGATAGAATCCAAGATCTTTTTCGCGCCATTTTAAAATCCGATGTATTTTTACCCAATTCTGATTCTATTTTGTATAAGTGATTCTAAAAAGGCCACGAAACATTGCAGATTGCCCAACCACCACTCTACCAACCGCCCAATTCATGCAACCTCACGCCAACGCATCAACGCAATCGGTCACTATGATGATGTTTCATGCTTTAATTGCGTCCTTCAGACGCTGTGATCTCTGTGTAGTCCTGGAACTTAGAGTTGGTATAGAACCGCTATACTTTTTATATGCGGCGTAAAAGCGGGATTTCAGTTTCTCAAATGCGGGACTTACGCACCGTGACTTATGTATTTTACCTTGCATCAATGTCTTACTATTCGTTATTTTCCTTGCGCGTGCCTACAACTGCTGTTTGTACATATCACTTGCTGTGTTGCACAGTTTTAAATTATTACATGAAAAATCGGCTGGTCACATACAGCATTTCATTTTCCATCTTATGGATGATGCAAATGCGAGCCGCAAAACCTATTCGTTAGACCCAAAGCAGCGAAAGGAAGTGAACTTCAGCGTGACCGTGAGGATATATTCAGCAAAACAGTTTCGCGCATAAAGAAAGCAAACATTCATTCCACATGAAAGCCGGATTCCGTCCGCTGTCACGATATTGCATGCCTATCGATTGAGTTTATACATTACGGTGCATCAAGCCTAAAGTAAACTAAACTGGTAAAATGCACATGATGGAAAAGGTCGTTATGCTATGCGTATTTCCGGAAGCTTAGGCAAAACCTGGTCGTCTTGACTTGACAAATGCTTCTGTACTCTCGCTGAAGACTACAAGCTGCATGCAAGATCCCCGTGAGAACATGAAACGTCCATATTATTCAAAATCGCACTGTTTTACGCATTACCTTCATAACATAAACATTAGACATTTCCGGAGCCATTTTCGAGCACAGCAACATCATTTAATGTTTCTTTTCCTCGAGCTTACTTGCTTACTTTATTTATTTCGTTTCAGACACGACAGGTATACCATCTTCGCAGACATTTACAGCTGGTGCACAAGTATAGCATCTTCGCAGACATTTACAGCAGGTGCACAGTTATTTACGAACCGGTTTGACGGAGTGAAAAACTCAACAGAGAGAGGAGACTTTTAACCGTCATGAAAAACCGTTGTTGCTAAAGCCGTTACGTGGATGTTTCGTGCGTTGGCGCAGTAATCTGTCAAGCCAAATAAAGTGACAGTTTAGTTTACTTTAGGTTTACCTTGCCAGCGGCAGTGACTTATCAAAGTTCAACAAAGCATTTCGTATACGTCATACAAACTTTTGTGATTTACAATACAACCCCAGAGGCCGGACAAACTGCATACCGCAATCAGCTCGCCCATTTGCCTAACTTTTGCTATCGCTGTTTGTTTCTTCGCACTTGTCGTTTCTTATCTTTTTGCACAAGCTGTAGCAACGTGGGCACGCGATTCTTTGGTACAATACAATAGCAACGGTTTGAGTGCACTGTCACGCTGAATATATTTGCTGTACCTGACAATCCCGCAATTTTTTCGGTGCATCTCATCCCACTTACGGTATATGTTTTGGATGAATTTTTGATAAATTTTACGCGTTTCATACACGCCCCAGGTGTTTACGAGTGTGGGTGTGTGTAGATTAGTGAAAAATGTTATATAAATAGCCGATTAAGCACCCCTTTTTTTCATTTTCAGAATTTTTTGCATCAGTCGAAGACTCCTCAAAACACAACATACAAGACTAAAAGTGAATTTTGAAGTTCGAAAGAAGATGGCCAGCAACAAACGCGAACCCGCTGCCGAACAACTGAATCGATACAAGGAATCGCAGAAGGTTGGTTTTACATCCTAAAACCCGGTATTTTTTTTTGAAAAAATTCTTATCGGAATCAATTTCGTGATCGGATGGCATTCGTGGCTTGAAGCCCAGACATGAGTTATCCCAAATGCAATGTTTCTTTTAACATGAGACTTCATGTCTTGATGTTATTCTCACGTTTTTGCTAACACGAATGACAATATCATCGAATCAACATTTATCTCGATGAAACGTCAGCTGATTGAGAACAGCGCAAGCAACACGAATGCATGTGCGGCTGATGTTTCACAAAGCCAGTACGACAGCAAAAGTGTCGCATTATTGCTTACAGACATGCGACACTCTGACGACATCGAGTGGCGCACCGGTCGGCGACAAACTGTCGTCGATGACAATCGGGTCCAGGGGGCCGATGCTGCTGCAGGATGTCGTGTTTTTGGATGAAATGGCGCATTTTGACAGGGAACGCATTCCCGAACGAGTTGTGCACGCAAAGGGAGCTGGTGCGTGTTATTTATTGTGTACTTATATGTGTCGATAAAGTGGGTGCCACCTAATGTTTCACAACCTTCATCAGAAGTAGTGGTCGGCATCGAACTAGGTTGTCCGATCTCATGACTTTTTTCAAAGATACTTCTTCCTAGATCAACTGATGATGACACTACATAACTACATATGTATTGTACATAGCTACGACCAGCGTTTTTGTCCATCTTGCTCGTTCGCCTAAGCTGTTTTAATTCTGGTCGAAATTTGGGTCATCAGTAAATCTCTCAAGATATCACGGATTCAAAGGGGTCGTATGACCAAGACGGGCCGATCTAGATCGGCAAGTTTGATGTTGATGTCAATCAATGTGTCTATCCAAGCAGTGAAATATCAGCCGCTCGCTTTCGTAGGCAGACCTTATCCGATTTGATCACCGAGTTTGACAAATTCACTTTATTTCTGTGCTGATGTTTCAGGGGCGCACGGCTATCTCGAGATCACGCACGACATCACCAAATACACCAAGGCCGTGCCGTTTGCGTCAGTTGGCAAGAAAACGCCGCTCTTCATTCGGTTTTCGACAGTAGGTCGGTGTTGATTCGATAATATTTCTAGCGCAATTTTCATGACTTTTTTACCATGTCAACCTATTGACTCGCCCAAACAATCATTAGTGAACATTCGTAGACTCACCGAACATGATATTAGCAACCTATACCTACCCGGCCATTTAATTCACCATGAAAAATATTCACCAGAGTGTCAAACAGTCGACAGTGCTAAAATATAGTCGATATACCCATACACCCCAATAATCCCTCTTGTTTTTCACAAACTCAAACATCCCTGATCTTTCAAGGCGGCGAATCGGGGTCGGCGGACACCGCGCGCGATCCACGCGGGTTCGCGGTCAAATTCTACACCGAACACGGCAATTGGGATCTGGTCGGCAACAACACGCCGATTTTCTTCATACGCGATCCGCTGATGTTTCCCAACTTTGTGCACACGCAGAAACGCAACCCGGTCACGCACCTCAAGGTTGACTGACTTTATACGGTTGTCATTTTTTGGCATAGATCTATTTTTTTTACCATAATATCCTTTTTTTAGGATGCCGACATGACATGGGACTTCATCGGTCTGAGACCTGAAAGTACACATCAGGTCAGTAAATCCCTGTTGATAATATGAATGTATCATAAATAGTGCGAATGTAGTGCTTCGCGCTGCACACACCCCAGATTTAGTCGCACAACATTCCACAAGCAAAGCGTGCGGTGCATTGCACTGCTGGCCTCAACCCCATCGTAGAGATCCAAATTTGAGAATGGAACCGCTTGCAGTCGGCTCGTAAATTGAGCATAGCTACCATTTGTGACCTTGTCAGATTTTGAGTACAAGGCCCCAGTTTCATGATCCTGAACTGTGAATCGCAATATCATCGCAAAAGTTCCATGAAAAGACTCTGAACGAATATAGTAACCAATCGATTCACTGATGTTTCAGGTGATGTTCTTATTCAGCGACCGTGGCACGCCAGACGGATACAGATATTTGAATGGCTATGGTTCGCACACGTTCAAACTGGTCAACGACAAAAATGAAGCCGTTTATTGCAAATTTCATCTCAAGGTTGGTTCTTTTTGATAATGAAAAGTGTCTAAGCTTTGTCTGAATCCTGCCGGAAAATGAAAAATTGGCTTATTCTAAAGTAGTCTGCGCATATACTAAACTGTTGCCCATCGGCTTCACCACGAAATATGTGCTAGACTACAGTAGAATTAGGCAAAAAATGTTGCAGAGTGGCCAAGGCATCAAGAACTTGTGCAGCGATCGTGCAGAGAAACTGGCAGGTATTGATCCCGATTATGCGATTCGTGATTTGTACAATGCGATCGAACGAAAGGAGGTTCTGTTGATGAAGGTTTTTCTCTTGTCTTTAATTTATGCAGCTAAAACTTTTCCCTTTTACAGTTTCCGACGTGGAATTTCCACATTCAAGTGATGACGTTCGAACAAGCAGAAAAACACCGATTCAATCCGTTTGACTTGACTAAGGTACTTTTTTAATGCAAAAATATTTTTCAGTTGATGGCTGGTTGGCGTGATACTTTATGATTGCATCGCCACGGATCCAATTGGCTTTTCTTGCTAATTTTATGCGAAGCATAATTTCGAATCTTCTGATATCACTAGCTCTTGACCAGCGTAAAATATGGTTCTCAGGCAGGCAATTCGCCAGTTTTACACTGGCCATGGTTAGTGTGATCAGCACACAATTGAAAAAATCCTTTAAGATCACCTTAATTTACAAACATTCTCACTATTCAAGGTGTGGTCGCACAAAGAGTTCCCACTAATCCCGGTCGGCAGAGTTGTGCTTGACCGAAATCCGGCCAACTATTTCGCTGAAGTCGAGCAATCAGCATTCAGTCCTGCACATTTGATACCGGGCATTGAACCATCGCCTGACCGAGTATTGCAAGGTTTGGAATATGACAATTTTGTTCGCAAACACGTTTGATGCCTGACCGGTTCGTCTTAGCCGTGGGATTTTATGTATAATTTTATGTTGTGAATTTTGTGCTGTGCACTCAAGATTACCTGCCTTCACTCCACATACATAGAAGAGCCGTTCTCAAAATTTGTCTTCGGCATCACGTGACTTTTATTTGGCGTCAAGAGTAACTCCAGATAAGATAAATGCGATGTTGCACTTGTGGTTCCCGGACAACTGCGCTCTGTCGCCAGGCGACAAAAACCCAACGAAAAAGCCCCCCATCGTTTCACACCGACTTAATCTCGAAAAACTTTTCCGTAAATTCAGTATTTAGAAAGTTAAAGAAAAACACCACCCAACACCCCAAATCACACATAGCTACGACCGGCGTTTCTGTCCATCTTGTTCGTTCGCCTAAGCTGTTTTAATTTTCGTCGAAATTTGGGTCATCAGTAAATCTCTCAAGATATCACGGATTAAAAAGGGGCATACCGACAGCCGACCATAATCGGCAAGTCGTTTTGATGTTGATGTCAATCAATGTGTCTATCCAAGTTGTGAAACATCAGCCGCTCGCTTTCGTAGGCAGACATATCCGATTTGATCACCAAGTTTGACAAATTCACTTTAGTTCTGGTTGTGACATTCATTGTCATACAAAAATGAGCTTAATCGCACGGCACTAATTTTCTACACAAAGATTCGAACTCCCACAGGTCGTCTGTTCGCGTACACGGACACGCATTTCCACCGATTGGGTGTCAACTATCGTCAACTTCCGATCAATTGCCCGTATCGGGCTCGAGTCAGCAACACACAAAGAGACGGTGGTCAATGTGCTAAGAATCAAGGTGCGCCTGTCACCTGTTCGTGTCGTGCGTGTGTGTGTTTTGAGGCTAATGGTTTTGTCGTCAAATCATTTCGTCAATAATAAAGTCGTCGAACACATGAGCCCCAAATGAGCGCGTAAATTATACATGCGTTTTGACGATATGATTTGACGACATTACCATAAGCCTGTTTTGGGGCTCACTGTCACGTTGTAACATTCGCACAGGCGATGACCGGGTGCACAGTCTGTCAAATGAAAGCAGGTGGAAAACCGGGCAACTGAACACGCGCTGCATGCAGTACGGGGCAACTCGAATATGTGGCCACGTTCGACCGGCAGACCCGCGGGTCAGTGCCGGTGACCCGCGGGTATAATAAAATGTTGCGTGCGTGTGCGGCATAGGCAGCTGAGCGAGATATTGATCGATGAAATCTGACCCGCATCAGCCCGCGAGTCTGACTATATGTAGACCTCTTCATTTACTGCATGTTGAGTGGAATCAGACTACATTTTGGTCTCCAAACCTGTTGCTGACCAACCTCCCAATCTCCGCTCTGTCTGCTGAACAATCCTCATTTGTGACCCGAATTCCGATGATGCCACCATAAAGAGGATAGAGAAACGGACCCATTTGCAGAAGGCGCGCCGAACTACCATCCAAACAGTTTCCATGGTCCGGTTGAGTCCAAATCAGCGCGCGAACATCGTCAATCGTGGGTGGGTGACGTGGGACGATACAACAATGCGGATGAGGACAATTTCACTCAACCACGTGAATTCTGGGAAAATGTTGGTTATCGTTTTGCCGTGAAAAAAGTGTGTTTGTGAAACATCTGCGATCACATTCCACATCGGCCACATACTATGTATTTGGCTTGTTAGCGGTTTGCATTTTTGTTTTTGCCCAGAAGGCAATTAATTATCTCAACTCAAGCAACACGATATCTGCCCATAGTTAATGTCCAGGTCTGAACCTGAAAGGCAACCACGCGCAGTTCTGAAACATTGCGCACAGCTGCCTGGCTGGCTAGCAAGCTGCACTCGTGTCTGCTGGCGAAATGTTTCACAAGTTGATTTTCGGGTTTAGATCAAGACATTGACTTCACTGTGCGGCAGAGAACTTGGAAATTTACTATACACCGCCCACCTGTGAAAACAGCACAAAGCCATCAAAGCTTATTGCTGTCGCACAACCATCGATCGCAGTTACAATCAGCACGCTGATGTTTCATCATCGATACATATACCTATTCAACCCCCACTCAGGTGCTTGACGAATCAGCGCGTAAACGTCTGGTGTCGAATCTGGCTGGTGCACTGGCAGGCGCGCAAGACGCAATCCAACAACGCGCACTGGCCAACTTCACGCAAGTGCACAAGGATTTTGGCGCGATGCTTACGGAGGCGTTGGACACACAGAAACGGGTGCGTTCCACAGGCCGGCTTATGGTCGAGGAATTGTTTGTCATTTGAAACATTCGAACAGATATGGAAAGATTCAGCTAATTGTACTTGCTGGATGGATATCTTATCGTATATATGCACACCACTGCAAGCATTGGATATCATGTTTATATACATACATATGCAACGATAGAATTCATAGCAGGTCGGGCTGAAATAAGGTGGAATTATAGTTGGCGACGACCTGTTGCGCCCAAAAGGTCGTCAGCGACTAAGCGCCCACATTTTGCGTTGGTTTTGGGCGCCAAGTCGCGTGGTCGTTTGGGCGCGCGGTCGCAGCTGGTCGCAACGAATAGAAAGAGAAAATGAATAAAAGAAGCACCGGCCCCGAGGCTTAGGCAGGCCTGCTGCATGAATTCTGGCAGTTGAGAACGGCTTGCTTTGGTCAGAAAAAATTTATAAAAAACTAGGAACTCCGTTACGACTTAAATACCGTCAATACATATCGGTTTGAAGCCGACGACAACTTGCAAAGTTGAAAATTTTCAACTCGTGGTCGCGACCATTTTTGGTGGTCGCAGCAGGTCGCAGCCTGAGGTCGTCGACACCCAGTTATAGTTGGTCGCCCTCAACTATAACAGGGTGTTAGCGACCAGAATGGTCGGCGGGTCGTTGCGCCGAAAAATTGTGCTCGCGACCCAACTATAATTCCACCTTTAGTGTTCGAATACTGCTTTAGTTGCGGTTTAAGCTGTGAAAAAAGATTAGATATCTTTTAAGTTGTCCAACTTATGTGGTCACAATTTGAACTGTGTGTCCATGTGCTGTACTAGAGGACGAATAACAAAAGAACAACTTTTTGCTACTGCTGTTTCTAGAAAAAGACAATCTTTCCGTTTTGTTCAACTCGTGGCCGTGTAGGGATTAGGGAACTTGTGCGACTCTTGCGCGGTGACTGCATCCCGCGTTGAAAACAGCAACTTTGCGCTGGGCTTTCCGTAATTCGAAGCGATTTAAAAATTTCATTTCGTGCACAGCACCATTACTCATGGAAAACAGCGTTGTCAACTTTGGTACGTTCCGCACTGCGCACACTGAGTAGATGTTTCATGTGCACCAACTCTATTCTTCCGTCAAATGTTTCAGCTGAGGAACTCTGAAGCAACTGCCTTGTAACATCAGGGACCACCACAATTATGCTGCATGGAACCACCACGGGGCTTGGCACTTGGCATGGTTATTTTGTTTCGTTTGATGACAATGTTTCGCTGCCGTAAATTACAGTATAAACCGCCAAACCCACCACCACCCCCCCCCACCCCCCCCAACCACCTTTGGTATAATACACTGTATTGTTTCGCAGATTGTTTGCATTATTACCTAGTCAACTTATACAATATGCATGTTACTTGTCATGGAAACTTGGTTTTCTCGGTCAAATATATTGATTTTGGGGCACCATGTCTTGTTTATCTGATTTATTGGAAGCAGTTTGAATGAGCAACAACGTTTCCAAAGAACGTGATCACTTGCTGTAAGCGGCATTTGTGTGAAAATACGCAAGAATAAAGGCCACTTTATGCTTTCTCTCTTTGGAACAGAATTTCGCGCGAGGCCCGCGCCCCCCAACCGCCCGGGAAGGCCCACGAGAAAGATAACATTATCACGCAATACATATGTCTCTATTCTTCTGCATTTACAAGTCAAAATAAACGAAGATTACATAGCTTGGACAAGTGAGCCGCGTATGAAAATTATTCATAATCATTGCTGCGGGAGACAAATCAACACCCATATTGCAATAAAGTACAAAATAAAACCAAGCAGCGGAGTAATATGGACAAAAATGTGAGTGTTCTGCACAATAATGCATAATAAATAGTATTATTAGGGAAAAACGTTAAGGTATGCCCAGGCATGTAATGTGAATTTTGACAGAGTAGTTCACGAAAGTTTGTTTTGTAGCACACGAAACCACACAATAGCAAGAAAAACTGTCTGCTGTACACATGGCTTTCTTGAGTACCGTGTATATTTTTCGTAATTTATTTGTACATATCAGCAATTTAGTCAGCGGTCGATTTCGAGAACCAGGCGCGCCAAGAGGCACCGAACGACGGACTGTTTTGGTTGTTCGATTCGGGGGTGCGTGTCCAGGATGGCCAGATTTTCGACAGAATCGTTGGCGATGGCGGTGACGAATCTGTGACGGGTGACGTTTTTATTGTTATTTGGTTGCGTATGTGCTTGATTTTGGAACGGTACCGAAGATTTTTTTGCAAAAAAAAACAGAGAGAAACAAATCAGGGAACAGGTACATACCGAAGAATGACAGATAATTAGGTCACCTGGAGGGTTATTTGGGATTTGCGATTTGAGAAGGAACACAAATTCCCCAAACAAGCCCAATGTACTATATGCATATGGAGCATGAACACCGCTCAAAATGACCATTGACTGAAGCTGATACAGAAAATCTCGTGTATTTCGTATAGGCTCTCTCTGGGGGGGACTATGAAATGGCAATCTCCGCCAGAAATGGAATAAGCACAATAGCAGCCTCGCAGTATCATATTTACTGCCCAAGCAAGTTCTGGGAATCGACTGTGGGGACCACAAAGTGCGCAAGAATCACAACATTTTGTTTACTTACCATCGGATACGGTCGAGCACTGTGACGTGGTTGACTGTCGTCGCTCGAATTTCGGGCTGTACGTCGGATCGCCAAATTGTTGACCGGTGTTTCTGGCGATCGCCCAATTCTCCTGCCTGAAACATCACCGCGGGTCATAAAAGGCAACCTGCAGTGTGGTCATTTTGGCCCTGTAGTGAGGTCATAGTTTGGCCTGATTCTCCAGGCTTGCACACCGATATAATTGAACCTGATGTTTTGTTCAAATTTGGTCAACCAACATTCATGCAAAATAAGGTTGAGGGGTGCGATATTATAGGCCAAAAGTCAAATCTGGAGCCAAGCGGCGATATTTCGGAATGTTAATGTTTGGCATCACGTACTTAACATGTGCATTCTGTCTGAGGATAATTTAATGGAGAGTTTTGTCTTTTTGACAGGCCTGCACAATATGTACCTACCTATGTAAATAAACCAAAGTGGTACACCTCATTGATGTTTCACCTACTTTTTCTTCGCTTCACGCAACACCTGCAGTCGATGATGTCGGTCGGCAGCGCTGTAGCCGGAGGGCAGAAACGATGACATTTCGGTATTAGGGTTGTTGTGGGTGTTGTTGATAATGATGTTTCACAATCTGGAAATAACGTTCGTTCCCATTATGAAAAAAACGCTGATGCACAGCACTGATCTTTGCTGAAAAAATTATTGCTCCCTTGCATATGTATATTACCTACGGTTGGTGCATGTGTATGATTGTTTGACTAATACGCAATTCACGCAAGGGGCAGACGCGGAAAAGCGAGTAACTGATGAAACGGTACCTACCAATCATGACTTATTGACTCATGCCAAACCCGCGCACGTAAAAACGGTCAAAACAAACAAAACCCGTAAAAACAACAACTTGTTTACCAGCAAAACAACACTATACCACACCAATGCCAAAGGCTCGACAATACCACAACACCGTTTCTGCAGATGGCTCTTTATGTGCGCTGTTGACAAACAAAAATAAAACAGTTTTGGGCTGTGTTAAACTGCACAGCACACAATTGTGGGTGGGTGGTTGGTTGTCGAACACGAAATTTGCGCTGCCCGCTGTATGTACGAGCATAGGTATAGTCTTTCCGTTTTATAACAGCCCAGAGGCGGTATACAGAAAATGTTTCAACGCCTTGAAAACAGCAGTCATCGTAGTGGATGATACGGGTCGACAACGTGGCTCGAAACATGCGTGCTGGCAGCGCACACCAAAGCTCACAGCGAGCATGTGAAACATTGTGCTGCTAGTTCGCAGACTGACACGTTTTTGCCAGCTGCCTGATTGAATCGAAATTGTAATCTCGACCTCAACTAGAAGTTCAGTTATAACACGGGCCCGCGCGTTTCCTTGGACCAAGAAAAACAGGAAACACTATAGTTATGTTTCAACCGCCTACACATTGCCAACTATCGTGCACGCTTTGCTATGTTCTTATCAAAGTGTAGCAAAAGCTAATGCTATATTTAGAAGTATGTATTTTATGCTGGTTTGGTAAGTCGTTTTTTACACATGGCAATCGCTGGTGTTGTGTTGCGGCTGGTGCGACAACAAGCAACAGTCTATCTCGCTAGGTGGTGTCACCAGGTATGTACAGTACCAGGTGGTATAGTTCATGTTCCAACCGGGGTGCGCTGTTGGTACCGTTAAATTTCGCGTACGTGCAAAATTGGAATGTTTCCATTCAACTGCATTTGCACCGATTCACGTGTATCGCATGTGAAAACAAAACGAATACACTCGGCCCTCTTTATAAGGACAATTATACAAAAGCAAAATATTCTCGATAACGTAGGCAGCGCATATTTTTGAACTCAGTTCTGGTCGTCGATCTATCTTGCAACTCTGCCGTATACAATAGTGGATATTCTTTATGTGACCGTGACAGAAACTGCCCGATCACGTCAATATGAGGAGGATAGACACTGCTTGAATAAAAAAACTGAAGACGTGAATATAGCTAACTTTAACACTTTCTGAAGTGTCGATCACCTCACTATTTTGAAGAATTGTCGAATTTCGAGTTCACAAACGCCGAAGCAGTTGACACTCACTGATGTCCAACAATGACTGTCAGTCATTGAATAAACACCTGAAGCGGTAGAAAAGTCAGTGTCAAAATCAAAGGCATGGAAAATTTGATCGGATATTCATAGCGAAATCGCCTTGGTCACGTCAGTTCTCTTGTATTGAGGACGTTCAGACATGTACTCTGAGCCTGAGGCGCACTAATTTCGACCAGCGCAAAACTTCTTCATTTTGTGTCTGGGAACAATAGGCGGCTGGTCGATTAGGCCTATACGTAATCTCTCACGCAACACGAACCAAATCTTCCCCACGCTAATTGTCATTGGTTCTCACGGGCGCTTCATGCAATCAGCGCGCGAGAATTTGTTGTATGTTGCGTGAGAGATTACATAAAGATTATAGTCCTTTAGTGGCACTGGTTATGTTTTTATTCTTTTGACACAATACGGTCACGTGATCGAGGCGGGTTCGTTCGGATTCGGATCTTGTATCCGATCAACAAGTTTAATATCACAGCAAGCAAGAACAAATGAAAAACGCTGAAATGATATTTTCTGAAGTCTGAGACGGGCTGTGAAGATATACATAAAAATGCGATTTGAAAATGCTGCACCAAAAGCAGTCAGCTATAATTTCACTTGGATACAATAATTGAGCAGAATAGAAGCCAAAAAATTTTTGCATACAATGCCAGAGCCAAACCAAAGCTACGAACATTTATAATGCACGCTCAATGATTTCGGGAGGTTTCTGGCAAACTGGTAAACAAAGCTGAGTGCGCTCGCTCAACGCTCAACAAGACAGTTTTATGCAAAGTTGGAAATAAACGACCAGGCGTGGGGTCAACGACTGCACGTATACATAACTCGTCACGAGGTACTGTAACATGTAAACAGGAAAAAAGTCAGCTCCAAACCGATGTATGTTGAACAAAACGGGTTTTCAACAAAAAGACTGGCAGCGTTTTTGAACGCCGCTACGTGCAATATTGCTTGGAAACGCCAAGTCTGCAGACGAGGAAACAGACAAGCCAACAACAGTTGCGGGTTGAGTGTGGGTTTGGTGAAAAAGAGTCAACTTTTTCTTGCGCATGGCACATGGTGAAATGATAACAGAGTGTATTGTAATGCGAGTAAGAGCGTTTGGTTTGGCAGGAAGCAGGCCCCCGAAACTTTGTGATACGCTTGGCATGACGTTCACGTGAACCGGTTTTTGGTTTTTATATTGCTTACTGGCGCCGTGGTGGTTTGTTGCTCGCCAACTATGCCCAGATACTGTATGTACAGGCACAGATGTACCCTAGTTTGCAATTTTATGTTGCGTACATTTTAATAAACACTCGTTCCACCGCCTGAGTGAAGAATAAGCTGGCGCTGTTCCACCACGATCAAGCGTAATTCTTTGGTACTACTGTCGGACTTTAATTCCGGACTACTGTCGCAGGCCTCAGGCCTCACATTTCTCGACTCGCATCGCAACCGCATTTATGTAACTGGGAGTTCGAAGTTGCGTTAGACAAAAGGTGCGTACTTTGTGGAGTGCTCCGCTGGAATGCAACACTGTCTCAGTGAACCAGCCTAAATTTGACAATCCACATTCAAGATGAAAAGATTGTTGTGTAGTTTTCCATTGAACTCCAAGCAGTGCATATTTTACTGGGCCATCAGACAATAAATGGGCGGAGAGAGAATTGCAAATGAGAACTGCTCAGTCAGTCAATAAATATACCCGTATATGTTCTAAATCAATGGATTTGCCAGAATCACAAGAGAAAACTGTCTTGGTTTGAAGCAGCCTTGAAAAAAAAACGCTGGTGAATCGGTGATCACAATAAGTTTTCACTTTGTTCCCGAGATATTTCATGGACGAAAATGCATCGTTTCAGTCGGCTTACTGCCTATTTTGGCTTCGAACAAATCGCCTGATAAAATCAGACCACCAAAAAGCTGGGTGAGTGCCAAAATAGACCACTTCGTCAAAAAGAAGCGAACAACAATTCAGTGCTCATTCGGTTGCGAATATCACAAATAATTAGCGCAAATAGTCGCTTGGTGGTGTTGGTGACTTTTCCGGTGGCGTGTCACGTTTGCTTTCTTGCTTGTCGTCCTTCTGCGTCTCTTTCACTGATGCCGATTCGCTCATCGATTTTGATGGAGTCTTGCTTTTGTCGCGCTTCTTTTTCGGCGATTTGCTCTCACTTCGCGACGACCTTTCTTTCGGTCTGCAATGACAAAATGAACTGATGATTTCCAGACCGCTGCCATCGCTTGATCGGCGCTAAACTCACTTTGATTCTTCCTTCGTTTGATCTGCTTTCTTCTCCTCGGCCTTTTTCTCTTCATTTTCTTCCTTTTCCTTTCCGTCTTCTCCCTGTTCCTCTTCCTTTTCTCCTTCTTCTTCCTCCTTCTTCCCCTCCTCCTTCGCCGTCTTTTCATCCGAGTCAATCAGTTTCGCCGTCTTCGTTTCACTGGCTTCCTTTGCGGTCTTCATCTCTTCTTCGCCTGCCTTCCCCTGCTCAACATCTTGGGCTTGATTCACCTGAAAGCGGCTCCCGTCCGGCAGGTTTAGAAATGTTTTGGCCTTTGTTCTCTCCTGGGTTCAACGCGTACCGACGGGCCGCAGACCAACCCATCCCTCCATCCGTGAGTGTATAAAGTTGGTAAACCTCAGCTAGCTTGCGGCTAAACTGGACTCTTCCTAGTGGCGGATGCCGGAATTCCGGCTTGGAAGGGTACCGATGGCGTTTGACTGACAAAAAACTATACTTTTCTCTTACTTACCTTTTCAGTACCGCGGCAGCACAGAATGAAGCAGCACACGCCGATCAGAGTCACTGCCAGCAACAGCACAACCACAATCAACCAGAACCACGGAGTCGACGTGAAACCCGCTGGGGGCAACGGCCTGAATTGAAGATCATGTGAACTCATTTATGGGCAAAAAGTTGCTCTCTCTTCGCTTGGCACTGGTTCTTCACCTTACCAACTGAGAACTGAAGTTATTTGTCATGAACCAACGCAGTTTCGGTTGTCGTTTTTGTGCTGAGGGGCGAAATCGATGAGCCGTCTGTGTCCTCAACGGTTGTATCGGTGGTTGATGATTCGGTAGAACTGCTAGTGGAGGCGGAGGACTCTTCAGTGGCGGGGGACTCTTCAGTGGGGGTTTTCGAGCTAGCGGTCGTTGTAGTCGTAGTGGTCACAGTGGTCGTGCTGGTGGTCGAGTTGCCGGCAGTCGATTCAACGGTCGAGTTCGATTGCTCGCTGACTGAGCTCGTTGTCGATGATGATTCTGCAAACGCAGAGCTAATCGGCGGAAGCAAGTGCCAAACTCTCATCCTTGCGCACCTGATGTTTCGTTTTTCGTGCTCACTTCTGGTTTTGTTGCCGGGGTTGTGGTGGTCGTGTTACTCGTGTTTGGGTGCACAATGGTCGAGGGTGCCGGTTCCTGTGCGACAATGCCACTCAACAGCAACATCAGGCAAATGATGGACGCATGATGATTGATCACGGCTGACGGCATCGCGATGGGAAATTCGGGATTCAGCAGGATTCAGCTCAGCCGGGAAAAAACAAATGAATTGAAATTCATTCAAAATGAGACATTTGCTAGAATTTACGACAGCTCGCTATGAACTTGGATGAGTCAAACTTTTAATATTGCGGGCCGCATCCTTGCGTATAGTCCCGGTGGGATCGTTGGGCTAAAAATTGAACTTGACACATGGACCGCCCAAAATCAATGCAAGAGAAAAAAGAAGATTGCCCTCAGGGCAATGCCCTGCCCTTCTAAAAATTATTAGGAGATAAAAATCTTTGGAAAATCATCCAGGTGCCCTTGATCATCAGGTTTAACCGTTACACGCAGCTGGCTGTGTGTGCATTAATTAATACACGTGTGTGTATTAGACAGCAGCAGCGCTAGATATAAGTAGCAGCGGCTGGACGGCAGTGTGTGTCGGTTCGCTAGCTCAGCGGCGAAGGCGTTGGATTCGTGCCTGTGGGACCGCTGGTTCGAGTCCCGCCGGCGCCGGTGAAATTTTTTGTTTTTTTTGGCTTTTTTGGTTAAAACTAATTTATACATGCACAAAATGATGAGAAATAGTGTTTATAACAGTGAAATCGGGGTTGGGATGTCAAAACATAGCCATCATTTTTTGTTTGTTTTCTTGAGCTTAGCCTTAGGCTTGGGCTTAGGCTTTGGCTTAGGCTTAGGCTAGGCCTAGGCTTAGGCTTAGGCTTAGGCCTACGCCTAGGCTTCTTGGGCTTGGGCTTAAACGTAATCTGAAGCGGCTGGCCAAATAGGTATTATGGGTGGGTTTGCGCGCGGAGCGCGCGATTTTTGGGAAAATAAGGTCGAAAAACACCGATTTTTGCCTTAAAAAGGTATAAAATTGCTTGTGAGAGGTATGATTTGGAGTTGTGAGAGGTAAGTACTCAACCCCCCCCCAACCAGTGTAGTTCCTGGGGGGGGAGGGGGGTCCCCCCCTCGGGTACGTCTGTTCCCCCTCCATGGTACGCCTGCCCCACTGTAGGGATCGGCGTCGGTCATGTAGACCGACACCGACACCGACACCGACACTTTTTTGGAAAGTACCGACACCGGCGAAAAAGCACGCCGACACCGACACCGACAGTGAAAAAATGACCGACACCGACAGTAAAACCGAGTTTGCCTTTTTTAGCCCTAAAAACTTATTTTTAGACCTAAAATGCCTTTTTGGACAAAAACCCTTTGTGTGGTGGCGCAACAACGAAGTGTTGTTCCCTCGTTTGTCGAAAATGGCGAAACGGTACTTATCAGCAGCACCGACAAGCACAATGTCTGAACAAGAATTCAGCCTGGCTGCCAGCATCTACACGAAGTACCGAAATCGCTTGAAACCAGACACTGCTGAAAAGTTGTTGTTCCTGAAGCGTATGCTACCCACGTGTCAATACTTGTACAATTGAGTGTATCTGATGTGATGGAGAATAATGATGTATCGGTGTCCTTCGCAAATAACTCGTGATTGATATTTCTCATTCTGTTCGCATGTCTTTCCTTTAATCTGATTCCAAAAAAATTGTTCTCTTGTTGTGTTGCACTGCTGCAGAATTGAAACTGAACCGTGTATGAGGAATTGGTCGTTCAAAACCAGCGCTTGGCGCTTTTTTATATGTTGTGGACAACTAAAGAACATAATCAGTACGAAATATATTTTTTTTCTAATAGTAGTTGGCTGCCGAAAAATTGGGGACCGACACTACCGACACCTGAAAAAAACCGACACTTTTGTGGACCGACACCGACACCGACACCGACACCGACATTAGTAGTGTCGGTACCTACACCGACTTTTTTCCGACACCGACGCCGATCCCTACCCCACTGTTCCCCCTCCGGGTACGTCTGCTCCCCCAATTTTTACCTAAAATAGGCAAATTTTAGCCTAAAATAGGCATTTTTAGGCAAAAAATGAGTGATTTTTAGGTCAATGTCGTCAAAAATCGCCAAAATACCTTTTTTTATGGAGATTTTTTGCCTAAAAGGGGCAAAAATGAGCCAAATTTTCGACCTCAAAAAATGACTTTTCTCCAAATTTGGGTCCTCCCCCCCCCTTCCGGGTCCCTCCCCCCCTTCCACCCAGGGGGGTACGTCTGTTCCCCCTCCGAAAAAAGGGGGGTACCGCCTGTTCCCCCTCCGGACCAGGAACTACACTGCCCCCAACCCCCCTCGGGTTTTGTGGTAGGTAAGTACTGAGCAGTGTAGTTCCTGGGGGGAGGGGGGACTCCCCCCCTAAGGTACACTAATTTCCCCGACCAAGGTACACTAGTACACTAATTTCCCCTCCGGCCGGGTACACTAATTTCCCCAATTTTTGCCTAAAATGGCCATTTTTAGGCCTAAAATGGGCATTTTTGGGCCTAAAATGTGTGATTTTCAGGTTAGTGTTCTCAAAAGTCGCCAAAATACCCTTTTTATGAAGAATTTTTTCCAAAAAGGGGTAAAAACAGGTCAAATTTTCTACCTCAAAAAGTGACTTTTTCCTGATTTTGGGTCTTCCCCCCCCCTTCCCCCCCGAGGTACACTAATTTCCCCTCCGAAAAAGTAGGGAGGTACACTAATTTCCCCGCCGGATCAGGAACTACACTGGTACTGAGAGGGGGGTAACCCCCCAACCCAGTGTTGGAGGTACTCTGGAGGGGGGATACCTACTGTACCGCGCTCGGAGAGGGGGGATACCTACTGTACCAGAGCCGATAGCCTGGGGGGGGGTAATGTCCCCGGGGGGGGGGTGGGGGGGCACAGGGTAGTACTTGGGGGGGTGGTGGGCCCCCCAAATTCATCTATCTATCGTCAACACTTTTTGATTTCATCTATCTATCGTCAACACTTATGGGCTAATCTATCTATCGTCAACAAATTTTGGG
Organism: Rhynchonema sp. JSB1_4; assembly: GCA_030248065.1. Lineage (NCBI taxonomy): Eukaryota > Metazoa > Nematoda > Chromadorea > Monhysterida > Xyalidae > Rhynchonema > Rhynchonema sp. JSB1_4. The sequence continues at coordinate 51,657 of JASAMV010004917.1, forward strand.
AACAATCTATCTATCGTCAACACATTTCGAACCCAAAATTGACATTTTTGACTCAAAATGGCTCAAAATCGGTATTTTTCACCCCAAATAGGCAAAAAATCGCGCGCTACGCGCGGATTTAGTACATCTTAGTACATTTTCATTAATATTTACACATTATTACCTACTTAGTACACTATACTATACCTTGATTTTTGGCGACCCCCCCACCATCTATCTATCGTCAACAAGTTTGGGTCGACCCCCCCCCCCAGATTTCTGACTTGGGTCATCTATCTATCGTCAACACATTTCGGGACCCAATCTACCGTAAAAACCTAAATACAGCCCCCCCCCGGAATAGAGCCCCCCCCGTAATACAGCCCCCCAAAAAGGGGTCAGTGAATTAATAGAGGCCCCCCCGCCCGGATAGCGCCCCCCCTAAGTAACATCCCCTATACTGTAGTGTATTAAGGCTTGATAGTGGTGTACAGGTACATTTATGCACGTTTGTTGTTCGTTCAGAGCACATAATACGCCTCCTATTGACGAATAGACACGAATAAATGCGATTACAAGCGAAAAAACATCCTTTCAAACCCCTTTTTAGGGGTTTTTGGGGGTATTTCTGGGAACAATTTTTCAGGTTCGGGTCAGTGAATTAATAGAGGTCCCCCCGGAATAGAGCCCCCCCCGTAATAGAGCCCCCCCAAAATGGGGTCAGTGAGTTAATAGAGCCCCCCCCTTCTATTTAGGTTTTTACGGTATCTATCGTCAACACCCTGACCAAGTACTACACTGACCTACTGTACCACCAGAAAGGCCTGAAATCAACCTACGTACTGTACCGGCCGAGCTTGGGGGGGGGGGGGGAACTGGGAACAAAATTTTTATGTCTAAATTTAGATGAAAATGAACTCTAAAACCCTCATTTCGGGCGCAGCGCGCGATTTTTCGATTATTTGGAGTGAAAAATATCGATTATATACCATTTTGAGCCAAAAATAGCAACCTACTGTACCAGCCGGGGGGCGGCGACCTACCTACTGTACCAGGATGGCGCGTCATCTACCTTACCTACCTACTGTACCTAGGGGGGGACCCCCACCCCCAGCCACACCATTGGTATTGTCTATCTGGCGATTTTTTCATGGAAAACAATGAATTTTCAACCAAAAAAATATATTCAAAAATCGCAAAAATTATGACAAAAATTGCGTTAAAATCTGAGCCAAAAAATTCGGGCCGGGCCGGGCTGGAGATTTGGGGGTTCGGGCCGGGCCGGGCCGGAGATTTGGGGGTACGGGTCGGGCCGGGCCGGGCCGGAGATTTGGGGGCTCGGGCCGGGCCGGGCCGGCCAAACCCGGCCCGATTGCGACCTCTGGTGGTTGAGTATATGATGACGTAAAGCCTTTTATGGAAGATCTACACCTAAAAACACTCAATAGTGACCAGTAACACCCTGACAGAACTCCATTTTAGGGGTATTTTGTGGAGCATTTTTTGAGATTTTGGGCAGCCAAAAAAATAGTCCCCCCAAAAATAGAGCCCCCCCAAAAATACAGCCCCCCTAAAAGGGGTCAGTGAAAAAATACAGCCCCCCTTGTATTTTAGGTTTTATGGTAATGAAGTACCGTATTGTCGGAAATAGAACCCGGCGGGGGCAGTGTAGTTCCTGTGGGGGGGAGCAGTGTAGTTCCTGGTCCGGAGGGGAACAGGCGGTACCCCCTTTTTTCGGAAGGGGAACAGACGTACCCACCTGGGGGGAAGGGGGGAGGGACCCGGAAGGGGGGGGGGGGAGGACCCAAATTTGGAGAAAAGTCATATTTTGAGGTCGAAAATTTGGCTCATTTTTGCCCCCTTTAGAAAAAAAATCTCAATAAAAAGGGTACCGTAAAAAACTAAATAGAAGGGGGGCCTATTAACTCATTGACCCCATTTTGGGGGGCTCTATTACGGGGGATGCTCTATTCCGGGGGGGCTTCTATTAATTCACTGACCCAAACCTGAAAAAATTGTTGCCAGAAATACCCCTAAAAACCCCCAAAAAGGGGTTTGAAAGGATGTTTTTTCGCTTGTAATCGCATTTATTCGTATCTATTCGTCAATAAACGTGCGCTGAACTAACAATAAACGTGCGTAAATGAACTTGTGCACCACTATCAAGCGTTAATACGGGGATGTTACTTAGGGGGGCTCTATTCCGGGGGGCTCTATTAATTCACTGACCCCTTTTGGGGGCTGTATTACGGGGGGGCTCTACTCCGGGGGGGGGCTGTATTTAGGTTTTTACGGTATTTTGGCGATTTTTGACGACATTGACCTAAAAATCACTCATTTTATGCCTAAAAATGCCTATTTTAGGCCAAAATTTACCTATTTTAGGTAAAAATTGGGGGAGCAGACGTACCCGAAGGGGGAACAGTGGGGCAGGCGTACCATGGAGGGGGAACAGACGTACCCGAGGGGGGACCCCCCTCCCCCCCAGGAACTACACTGGGGGGAGGGGGTCGCCCCTCCCCCCTGGCCCTAAGGTACACTACCTAACCGCCGCGACGACCAAGGTACACTAGTAACTAGTACACTAACCGCCGCGCCAGGTGCACTAACCGCCTCAGAACATGGCCGATCCTCAAAGTCACGAGGACAGTTGTGTCGTCGACGTTGAAGAGAAACGACTAACGCAAAATGATCATCATAATAATGATGAGGATGAAGAAATAATTAATGCGGATGGGGATGATGGTGACATTGCTGCTCTGCAATCAAGCGACATCGTGCAAGTCATTCCACTGGAAGGTCAGCACCACATTCGTGTCCAGTGCAGTGGCTGGGGGGGAGGGGGGGTCCACCCCCCCCCAATGGTACCCTACCCGCCCCGGCCTGGCACACTACCCCCCTACCCGCCCCGCTCCGGTACCCCTCACCCCCTACCCGCCCCGCCCTGGCACCCTACCCGCCCCGATTTTTGCCCTCAAAATGCCCATTTTTCGTTCAAAAATGCCCAAATTTCGACCGAAAACCCTTAAAAGTGCAAAAAATCGCGCGCCACGCGCGATATATGCACTTTATAGCATATAAAAATAGGCGCCCAAAAAAACTTGTATTGTCCCTACCCCCCCCGAAAATCTTCCCCCTCCCCCTCCCCCCAAACCGTTTCCCCCCCCGTTCCAGGTACACTCCCCCTACCCGCCCCGGATTTTTCCACCTTGTCCCTACCCGCCCCGCAGTCGCCCGCTTGTTCGTGTCCGTTCTTTGTGTAGTCCCTGGTTTGTTGCAGTGGTTTTGTTGTAACCAACCACAACTGTAGTAACTATCATATTTCCGTAATTGTCCCATCCGGTTTGGTAACTATGCTTTCATCCAGTGTAGTTCCTGGGGTGGGGGCGGGGGGGGGGGCGAGAAGGAGTCCCTCTAAGGTACACTAACCGCCGCGACCAAGGTACAGTGGTACACTAACCGCCGCACCAGTTACGCTAATCGCCTCAATTTTTGCCTAAAATACGCATTTTTAGTCCTAAAATGGGCATTTTAGGCCTAATGTGGGTGATTTTTAGGTCAATGTTGTCAAAAGTCGCCAAAATACCGTATTTATGGAGGTTTTTTCCCAAAAAGGAGCAAAAATCGGTGAAATTTTCTGCATCAAAAAGTGACTTTCCTGAATTTGGGTCTTCCCCCCTTCCCCCGGAAGGTACTACACTAACCGCCGCTCAGAAAAAATGGGTAGGTACACTAACCGCCGCGCCAGGCCGGGCACTGCACTGCTTTCATCACTTAATTTATCTGTATTGTTGGATGCGTCTGTGGAGCAACAAACCAGCCAGCAGCATTCTAATCGTAAAAAAACAACCATTCCCATAGTTTGTATAGTTGCGGATGATAAACAACCGGCTTTTTTCCGTGAAAAAAAACCAAAAAAAACCGGGTCCATTTTTTTTGGACCGAAAATAAATTTCCGTGAAAAAACCGGGCAAATTTTTCACCAACTTTGACCAAAATTGACGTTTTTGACCCTCATTTTTCAACATTCTGA
>JASAMV010004918.1:0-25771 GCA_030248065.1 Rhynchonema sp. JSB1_4
TCCCCACATATAGTTTAAGTATGTGTACCGCGCACTATGTGGATTGACGTGCTACATACAATACGCACACGTACTTGTTTGGATAGTTTCTACACCAGACGGTTCCAGAACCAAAAAGCGCAGGTCGCGAAACTTACCGCATTTGGGTGAACATTAACCAAAAAAACAGCGTTGTGCTTCACATGGCTCGATCTGCTATAAAGTTAACTGAGTGCGTTTGTGCGGCATGTTTGCGTGACCCGAAGTGAAACATTATCACAAGCTGGTTGTAGAGCACAAAAATAGCTGATTGATATCAGATGACAATTGTGCAAATAGAAAAAAGCAAGCCGTCCTCAAGCGACAAGACCAACATCAAAATGAAACGCGAAGTTAACAACACCACAACATGATCGTTAATGTTGTTAGGCAGGGCGTCACTGTGCTTGAATTGATCCCAACGTAATACGATGGATGCATAGATAATGCCGACAACGAATGGAATGCACCAAATGTTTGTCTTGTTATCATGCCCATTGGTTGCCAGGTGAACGCAATTGGTATAATGAAACAACTTTCAGTCAAGTTGTTCGCGCCGATGTATTTGACACGCGATACAGCACATGGTCATGACATGCGTGCGTTTTTTTGCAGGCGCAAGTGCACAGCGACATTCCTGCATTGATGTTTGCGTGTATGGCCGTGGGGGCATCGCTGGTGGTGTTGTTGCTGCCGGAGACCGCTAACGCGCCGTTGGCCGAGGATCTCGATGACGTCGACCCCGGGCCGTGTTTGGGCGCGTGCTGTTTCCGTGACGCAAAGACCAATCGACGTGCAAAAGCCGGCTCGCCGAATGCCGGAAAGAAGTTGTTGGAGGTCGATGCTTAGGCACTGAATGTTTTTGTAGTGTCACATTTGTGTAAATATACCTAAATGACCGAGCTTGGCTATGTATCTCTACTTTTACGCTTTTGTCGTCGTCATTAATACTTACTTGTCGGTCCACTTTTAAAAACTTTCTTTCGTGACGTGAAAGGCGATGAGATTTGTTTTTGTTGTGTACATTCATTGTTTTTCTCGTTGCTCCTTGTCTCGTCTCCTTGTGAGTTTTTTGTGAGTTGCTTGTGAAAATTGATGTTTTCCTGGGTGTGGAGTTATTAGTTTGCATTGAGTGTCTTTTTGTAATTTTTGTTTCACGTTGTTAAGATTTACAGCAGTATTTTTGGTCCAAAGTTCGGCAGGGAGGCCCATCCGACACAAAGCTTGTATTTTGTAGTGTGGTGAACAGAGTTGCTGAAGTTTTTCGTCACTTGTATTTTTCTTCAACGCTCTCTTCACATTTTGCACTGTTCAGTTCAGTTTCTTATCTTTGAAAATGTTTTATCAGTTAACTTCCCGTTGCTCTTTAACTCAGAATTATACACCAGCTTCCAAGAGCTTCATGTTGTGTCAATGTTTGTGATTTAGTAATGTTCACACTATTTCCTTTTTGTTATTATTGTTGAGTGATTACTTCCAATACTGTTTCTTTAGTTTATTTGACATTCCTTAATCAACATCAGCAAGCACTGTTTAACAACAATCGTTTCGTTCTAGATAAAAATCTTTGTTTTCTTGTCTCCTGGATTTTCTCTGGACCTGTTTGAACCAGGTCAAGTAACGGTTCATCTGTTTTACAAGACTTTGGATCAGCAGAATCCGGTTTTAAAACAAATAAACCACCGTTAGTTACCACAAAGACGCAACGTCATTGTCTGCCGAGCCATTAACCTAACATTGTCACATTTCTTGTAAAGAGCAGCAACACAAAAAAGCAGCCACGTGTTTTATCAAACGAAACTTGTTTCCTCTTGACATTATGTCAAATTGATTAGAGACATCCGTGTCTGGGCACTCGGACTTTCTCGCACTTGCACGTGTACAAAAATGACGAGCTGAAAAGTCTGTGTCATTGGTAAATCGTGTTATTTGTCCAAATTTGCAATAAAGTTGTGATGACCCTTTGCAAAGTTTTCTGCCAGCGCACATGGTTGAAAAATAATAATGGGAACGCGCGTAGGTACTCCACAACCGACTTTTGTGCACAAAAAGTGCACAATCTCTCCTCGGTTGGGCCCAGCTCTTCTTGTGCCCAAAGGACTTTAGCTCGAATGCGCGTTCCCGTTCTCATATATAGCATCGTGTACTGCCACAAGCAAACCACGAACTTGTATGATTGAAACGTTAGGTTGTCTGGACTTCAAGTCTGTAGCTTTAACCGCAAGGAAAAGCTGCAAGCCGGGCTGGTGGATGCTTCACGGTTGATCCTAGAACGGTGATAAGATAAGCACATGTTGATCAAAGCCTTTTCAGCGCTAAATTCTTCCAAAATAAACAATTAAAGTTTCCCACTAACCATGGACATGCACAAAATCGATGCGGACAAAATACTGCTGGCATTGGGCAACTGGGCACCGTACCAAATTCTGACGGTCACTTTGCTGTCGTCGGTCTGGGTGTTCATGGCATTTCAGGCAATGTCGTGGGCATTCATTGGGCTCTACCATCCACACACATGCGTTGATGTGCGTTTGGACTTTTATTGAACTTAAATTAAAATATTTACATATTTAGTTTCTTGTGTTGTTTTGAGTGTTCATATCTTGCGCAGGCATTCAACGTGTCCGCCACACTCATCTACGACATGTCGTGTGTCACACCCAGTGGACTGAGATGTTTGAATCACACAAATGCAACCTTGGCGTACGATCCGTCATTTGGAAGCACGTTGATTTCAGAGGTAGGGCAAGTATAAAATGAGCAGCGACGGAAATATCATGAACTTTGAATCTCTTCAGTTCGAACTCTCTTGTGAACGATACACGTACGCACAACTGGGCACCACCATTTACACAGCTGGTCAGTTGCGTATCTTTTTATTTGAAACTGCTGGCATCAGCGATATCCTCAGCAGTTCTGTTCAAAAATTTCCTAAACCCAAAGTTGTCTGCTTCAAAAAACAAGTCGTTCTCCATTAAAACATCAACCTCCAGGCCGTTTGTTTTTTTTTTGAGTGAAAGGCACCAGCACAGTGCAAGCGAGCGCAAATGACAATGCTGTGGCAATTGCCTGATTTTTAAGGCGGTCTTCTCAGCAACGTGATATTCGCACAATTATCCGATTCATTCGGTCGCAAGTGGGTGTTATTATTGTCGTGGTGGGCTGCGATCCTGCTCACTCTAGCCCGAGTGATCACGCCCGGTTATGTTGGTCAGATGATACTCTATGTGCTGCTCGGTGCTGCAACGACGGTCTGTTAGCAGGCTGATGTTTCAACCAGTTGCATAGTTCCATTTGGCACTGTTCACAGGGCATGACAACGGTCGGTTGGGTGTTGTGCTGCGAGCTGGTGACAGCCAAAGCACGCGGTTTCTACACAACTGTGTCGGCCAACTGCGTCTGGGTAATCGGGTACATGTTGCAAGGCTAGTTCGTTTCAGTTTGTGCTTGGAACACTTTCTACCAAATATTTGTTCCAGGCATCGCAGCCATGTACATTCCACAATGGCGCATGATGGTCTTGTGGACTACTGCTCCTTGGGTCTTATCGATCGCCTTGATTTGGTCGGCAGCATTCGTTTGAACAATCAATCACCGGTCTCATTTTTGTCATTGTTTGCCTGAATTTTCAAGGATAGTACCTGAGTCGTTGCACTGGCTGGTTGCGGAGAAATATTACGATCAAGCAGCGGCGTGGATTAGTCGAGCCGCAAAATTGAATTGCCGCTCAAAGGTGGACTTTACGGATTGTGTTCGCGATGAAACAGAAGAGGACAAGGTCGATACCGCAGTTGAAGAACATCGACCCAGACGCACCGTGTTGGACGTGTTGCGCACACCGGTGTTGATGTTTCACGGACTTGTGTGCTGTTTCAACGGGTGCGTCGGTTTGATGCAAACTTACTCATCGAATTCGGTTGTTATCATGCATACATGCCCACTGAATAGGGGTGGTGCATGGATTCGCATTCAACGTTATCGATCAATTTCAGTGTTGTCGGCATGTTGGTCTACTGGGCGTTATCGCTGTTCAGCACACAGATGAGCGACGATCGATTCACTGGTTATTTCCTGTCGGGTTTGGTCGAGATCCCGGCTGGTATCATGGGACCAGTGTTGTTGTTGTGGTTAGCGATTAGGTTTCTATTCTCTGTGCTGTCGCCTGACCAGACAATCTTCTCAACGCTCAGGATCGGGCGCAAAACGCTGACGGTTGCGGCCATGCTGATATCGGCTGTTGGATTCCTCGCACGATTTCTGCTGCCAAATAGTTCGCTGAAAATACTGATCCTGAAAAACTGTCCTCAAATGCACCCTTTGTTGCAGATGCGCCCACCTGGCAGACTCTGCTGACCTACCTCGTCGCCAAATACGGCAACATCATGTTCTTTCCCGGTAATTTCCTCATTCAGTCCGAAGTATTTCCGACGACTGTCAGGTGCGCTGCTGAATCGAAATACAAAGTACACAATCGCACGGCAGCTTGCTTTCCAGAAATCTTGGTTTCGGCATTCTGGGCATGTTGAGCACGGTTGGCAACATGGCAGCACCCTTCATCGGAGCGCTGGTTGGTCTCATCTCGCCTACTTTTCTCAAAAACGCAGAAAAGCCTAAGTTTTCTCCAGCTAACTACCAACCCACCGCTGGGTTCAGCCCTTTTTGCCGGTCTGTGCATCATCAGTGCGATTGTCACCCTGGTGCTGCCAGAGACAAAGGACAAAGAACTGCCAGAGGACCTGAAGGACGTCGAATTAGGACCGTTTCTGTCGTTATTCTTCAAGAAAAAACAACCCGAAATCGACGGCGATGAAAAGAAGCAGGCATTGGTCAACGAAGAAAAAGCATAGCTGCAGTCGACGTCCTAAATTTAGCGTTCTTACCATTGATGTGACAAAGTTTGCTTGCATATGACGTTAGTAATCATTATGATAAAACAAAACTGTATGTCCATTCCATAAATCAGGTACCGCACAGATGTTGAATTTTGGTGATCAGTTCATTGATCTTTGCGTGAAGCACGCAGCGAATAATGTAACGAAGTTTGTTATCGTTTTTATTTTGGGTACCTACCTCAGAAATTCAGACGACGGCAAAATAAAAAAATGGGGTCAGGCAGTGAATATTCCCAAGAACCACTTACTGAATCTGTAATTTTTTATGCACGACACCTTTGTAATAAAACAAAACACAGCAAACCAGCAGATAAGCACGATCAGAGATACCAAGATTGAAGTTGCACCAAAACGACATAAAATAAGAACAGCGAAAATACCACAAATCTCTACCACAAAAATAACTTACGATCAAATACCTCCATTTCTCGTACCATCAAGTGAAACAACCCTAAAATGGTACCGCTTATTTTTCAGCACAATCTGGAATAACAGAGGAGAAAAAGACTAGATATACGATGAAAATAATGCTCAGAATTCGGTCACCAACACCTTAAAAAACCACGAAGATGGGCAAAAGGACATTAAATGTATTTCATAAGTTGTGTGTGTGTGTTACGATACTAAACAGTATGCCAAGGCAGATCAGGGAAAGGTAATCGCAAACTCGAACTTCGTTTTTGAGCAACCTGCACACAATATAGTGTGATCATAAAAGCACCTTACAAACACACGGGGCACAAAAGAACAATAAAGATTACAATATGTTCATAACTTTGGGCGAAGTTACAGTGAAAACACGGCAAAATGCTTCGTATTATGCCACACAACGATGGGGTTGGGAAATTGTGCACGGTTTAGGAAGGCGTAACAAAATGAGTTTATTTCTCACCTAAACTGAACGACTAATTTAATTGGCAGTCACCGTGGCGTGCACACCTTTGGCAAAGCTGCTCGTCGTATCTGCGTCGTTCTCCTGCTGCTGGCGTTCATGCGTTGTGTTGTCTGCAGAAGAAATGAGATTCCGTTTTGTAAACCACAAGAAACTGGCACAAGAACACAAATGTCCCAATCAGCAAACAATTCGAGGACTCCGGCGGCAAGGGTTCGGTCGCAACAGCCTCCCCCGATTGGACAGGTTCTGATGTGGCATCTTTGTGCTCCCCATCACCTTCCCCAGCGGCGGTTCCCTCTGGCACCAAACGTCTGAGTCTGGTTCGGTCCTGTTGCAGAGCGCGGCATAGTTGCTCGAGTTTGCCTGAATCAACAAGGCTGTTTACATTTTGCGAACACAAAACAAAACACGAAAAGACGCAGCACCAACCGATTTGCTGTTTCTGCAGCGTGACGACGTTCTGCGCTTCGCTTCTCGATCTGTTGGCGTCTTCGAACTTCTGTTTCCACTGTCGCGACTCCTTCTCCAGTTTGATCATCACTCCGTTCATCTGTAAACAGCGTGCATTCACTAATTTAGCATCAGCACCGCACCAGTGATGCAGTTGGTCCGCGTATAGATAGCTGGAGGGGTCCAGCTCGACAGACATACGCAGCTGTTGCCGATTTGAGGTATTGGTCCAGAGGTCAAAATTAGGGTATAAAAATAGGTAGTTAAAAATTATGCTAAAATAGGCCTTAAAATGAACAAATTCCTGTATATTAGCAGAAACATGAGAAAATTTGACCATTATGGCCCATAACATGGCCATTTTGCGCTAAAATCAACACTTTTTGGTACATGTCCGCATGTCCGGACACGACAGACACACATACATAGATAGCTGGGTTTGAGACTATAGACTTGATGGTAGACACACAGATAGTTGACAGAGGTTTGGAGGGTATTACCACCCACACACCCCCCGGCTACATTACTGTTCATGACCAAATTGGCATACTACTGTATGCATAACTAGAGCCATGACTGCTTTTTTGACCACCACTGCAGTGGCTGCGGAGGATTTCCCCCTAAGGGGTACTTAGCTCAAGTCAACCCGTAGGGGGATGGGGGAGGGTGTTCATCAAGAGCCGACCCCAAAGGGTATATCGAGTCAGCAGATTCATGCTTTTCAAAGGTAAAGTGGTCGTTTTTCGGCCTCGGAAGATCTAAAAATTGCAAATGCACAAAAATGGTCATTGTAGGTCAACTTTCGGCCCAAATGTCAAAAAGTATACATTTTTTACGCCAAGTTTCCGGTAAAATTACATGCAAAAACGGCTTTTTTCGCAAATCGACTACAGGGCTATCTTGGGTGGCATCTGGGGGTATCTCGACTTCTCGAGTAGCTCCGTATCGTTCCCCCTAGGGTATCTTGGGTCGATTGGCCTGCCACTACACACAATTTTCCCACTCTGCCTTTAAAATAGGAAAGAGGTAACTGCTATTACGCCTTTAATTCTGACATTTGCAGTGTTCGTACATTGCACGTGGACACTAAAAAACATGGCAGATGCCTCCTGTGTGCAGCCAATAATGCCACCAGTAATTTTTTTAAGATTTCCTATTTCCTAGTTCAACGTAAGACGGGTTTGAAATCCACTGTGACCTTGAAGTTCAAAGTCAAACGTTTTATAGACTTATTCTTTGCTGGAACAGATCTTCCTGGCTGGAGTCTAAACCAGCCTAAGTGAGCGCCTAAGGCTAAGTCTGCTAGAGAAACAAGAACAAGAACGGGCGATAGTGCTGCTTCTTTCAACAATAGCATTATAAAAACGCACTCTTTCCATTTCCTTCTTGAACGTTTCAAACGTCTGGTTCGACTCTGCCAGACTGCCGTGCAATTCGTCATATTTGCTCACATAGACTTGCATCTGTTCGCGCAACCCCGTCTCTTCCTGCATGGCCTGCTTCAACTGCAGATCACGTTCTTGTAGTTTGTGCAGCAACTGAAACATCAATGCCTGATTATGTTTTATTTTATTTTCTCTTGGTTTTTGTATTACATTCATTGCATTTTGGGGACCAGACAGCAGACGCCATGTTGAAAAACACATAAACCAAATACCAAACATCGATTCGTTTCAAGACACAGATCGACAGGCTTGAATGCAGGACAAAACAGTCACGTCGCACGTCAATTAAGCATGAGCCTACCCAACAGAAATCTGAGTAATCCGACACAACCCCAGTGAAACGAACCCGCTCCTCAATTCTCAATTTCTCTTCCATTTGCTTCTCTCTCTGCAATTCAGCAGCCTTCAACTTTGCCTCACTCAACTGTCGTTCGATGTCGTGCGTTACTATCAGTTTGTTCGTGTGCTCCTCCCGGGCCGCACATTGCTCGGTCACGGCCTGAAGCGTAAACAACATCAACATACCCATTTGCAACACAAGGATACAGCAAAATACCAAAAATAAAAGATCCCGAAAAACCAGAAACGGACAAGCACGCTGTTCACACAAGCGGAAATTCAAGTGAGTATTTCACGTGATCAGCGTCAGAACGAGTTCTCTCAGAGAACAAAGAACAAATTCTCGCGCGCTGATTGGCTGTTGAACATACGTGGACCAATCAGCGCGCAAAAATTTGTTCTTTGTTCTCTGGTTCAATTTAGCTGCTTCGATGTGCATGTGCATTACTGATATTTCTGCAAATTTTCCTGTGGTGATTTTGTTTTTCTGGTATTTGTTTGTTGCGGTACTTTTTGCGCGACTTTAGTCGGTGGCCTAATTTGACCGACCTGGAATGGAATGGAACCGCACGCTTGAGCGATGTAAGTTCAATAATTTACCTCCAACTTTTTCTGCAGCGCTTTATTTTCAGCCGCCAGTCTGTCGCTCCGCTCTTTGCCTTCCTTCAGTTGCACTTGGATCTCGTCAATCGAGCCTTTAAACTTTGTGGTCAGCTGAAAAACATTCTTATTTCAAATTCGAACATCGGAAGCAACAAAGGTGTGGCAATACCACGAGTTCATCGCTCATCAAACGTACATCCCAACGCGCCTTCTCGTCATTTTTCAGACGCTCCAGATGTTCGGCTTTGGCCAGTTTGTATTGTTTCTGCAGTTCACGACAGAGCGCCTCCAACTTTAGTTTGGCCAACAGCAGCTGCTCGGACTCGGTCTTGGTCGTGTCTAGCTCCTTGGCAATCTGAAAAAATAACAAAATTTTCCACTTTTCTAAACAAATGTTGCCAGATATGTATTCTGCCTCAAGTTTCACCTCGGTGTACATTTTCTGTGTTTCCTTAAGCGTTTTGTGCATCACTAGATTCTGTTCCATCAGCGCTGCGTGTTTCCGACACAAGACGTCGATTTTCTCTTCGGGAGTGCATAGTGACGTCAGCGTCGATTGCAGTTCCTCTAAAAAATTAGTTTTCTCTTTTCGTTGAGTCGACCATAGTCTGGCGGAAAGAACCGCGGTTGACATGACTGGCCCAATGCGCGTTTTAAGGCACTGGTTGATGCAACTTGCTTTACTGCACTAGTGGTTTTTACCTCAAGCCTGAATTTGGGTCTTCATCTCCTTCCCTCCACGGGCGTACATTATCTCCCCCTCCGAAAAAAGTGGCGGTCCGCTATATACCAAGGCGGACCAGGAACGACACTGTGTCGGATGCCTCCAGATGGCAGGATTTTCGAGACCCGACAGTCAGTTCAAAAAGGACAATTTTGTGCCGAAACGAAATGTGTACGAACAACAAAATTTAAGTGAACAACCGTAGTCAAGTTACCGATTCGTCTGATCTCTCGTTGTTTGCGTTTCTCGGTCAACGCCGTGGTCGCCGATGTCGAGCCAGTGGACAGAGCGGGTGACGCGCGATCAGACGACGAAGCACGACTGGTTGGTTGGGATTCACTATCGCCACTCGACTGTTGCACCTGCACCAACAAGGGGGGCGGTCTGGTTGCTCGTCCTGATGGCAATGCTGAGCTACCTGAGACTTTTTTGGAGCAAAAACCTAACCCCAAGGGTCCAACCCAGTGGTGTGGTTGGGGGGAGGGGGAAGGAGCTTTTCGGGCCTGCCCGACATTCTGGAAGCTCGGTGCGGCCCGGCCAAACGCAACGGCTCGATTCCCACCAAAGGCGCCAAACAAAACAGTGCGTTATTTACCAATCTTGGCGGCTCGACGTTATTATTGGTTTCGATCTTCAAATCACGTGGTGCCGATGATGGATCATCAGCATTTGTCGCTGGCTCGAGGACTGCAGCATCACCACTGCCGTCAGCTACAATGATTGAAATAAAACGTTGATAACGTTGATCAGGGTGTTTTTGGTGGCACAGCGTTGGTAACTGCAAAATAGAGATGGGCACAGCACCGATTTTCACCGAACCCACTACTCAATGCCAAGGCCCGGCCTGCAGAAGCTGTAACTGAACACAGTGCAGTTCCTGGGGGTAGGGGTTCCTCGGGTTCACTATCTGTCCCTCTCCGAGTCTCCGGTGGTGCACTACTATCCTGTCCCCCTGGCCCTATTTCCTCCTCCGGACCGGCTACAATATCTCCCCCAATTTTTGCCTAAAATTGACATTTTAGGCCTAAAATGGGTGAGTGTTAGGTATAATTACCATCTTTTCGGAAAAAATATATTTTTACTGAAAAATGTTTTTCTGAAATGGTATTTTCCGTATTTTTTCAGATATTTTTCCGGGCCAAAATTTCACAAGTGTTCAAATGACGTAGCTTCGTCAAATTACCGTAAAAACCTAAATAGAGCCCCCCGGAGTAGAGCCCCCTATAGTGACTAAAATTGCAGTAATTTATATTTTCGAAAAAAACGGGTTTTTCGAAAAAAAACGCTTTTTTCCAAATAAATTTCCAGTACTTAAGGACTTCCGAAGTCAAAAACACCCATTGTTGAGCAATTTTTTGCTTATCTTATGGTTTCCTAATTACTGCCTGCATGTTTCAGGCACGAAAAAGGGTCGCTTTCAGCTGTTTTAGGGCTTTTAAAAACGATTTTGTAACATAGGTTCGAACCCTCAAGAAAATTTCTCGCCTTTTCAGACATTTTCCCTGAAAAATAAATTACCGGTAGTTTTATTTTGAAACTTACCGGGTTCCGAGCAAACAGTTTTTTCCGAAAAAAACGGCTTTTTTCCAGTTAGTCACTATGGAGCTCCCTAAATGAAATCCACCACACAGTCGTGTATTCAGTGTAGTTCCTGGGGAGGAGGGGTTTCCAGAGGTGGGAATCGGGCCGGGTTACCTCGGCCCGGCCCGGCACGACGAGGTCCGGGGGTCGGCCCGGCCCGACAGTTCGGGCCGGGAAGTCCGGCCCGGCCCGACTTGGAAAAAAGTCGGCCCGGCCCGGCCCGATTTTTTCGGCCCGACTTTTTCTGATGATATTTTGAAGCAATTTTTTGGTGCAAAAATCACTGTTTTTTGGTTTAGAAATACCTGATAATCATGGAAGCAGTGTAGTTCCTGGTCCGGAGGGAGAACAGGCGGTAACCCCCTTTTTTCGGAGGGGGAACAGACGTACCCACCTGGGGGGGAAGGGGGGGAGGACCCAAATTTGGAGAAAAGTCATTTTTTGAGGTCGAAAATTTGACTCATTTTTGCCCCTTTTAGGAAAAAATCTCAATAAAAAAGGTATTTTGGCGATTTTTGACGACATTGACCTAAAAATCACTCATTTTATGCCTAAAAATGCCTATTTTAGGCCAAAATTTGCCTATTTTAGGTAAAAATTAGGGGAGCAGACGTACCCGGAGGGGGAACAGTGGGGCAGGCGTACCATGGAGGGGGAACAGACGTACCCGAGGGGGGAGACCCCCCCCGCCCCTCCCCCCAGGAACTACCGTATTGTCGTAAATAGAACCCGGGGGGTCTATTTTTTCACTGGGGTCATTTTGGGGGGGTTCAATTTATGGGGGGTCAATTATTGGGGGGTATATTTTTCATTTGGCCCCCCGGCGAAAAAAATCGTTGTTAATATTGCCCATAAAAATGGCTTGTTTTCGGTATTTTCTAACTTCAACAGCGGCAATTATGATTAAAAAGCTGTATTCTGTTGTGTACGCAAGCTTAAACAATGTTTGACACAACAACACAGCCCTACCATACCACTGATCTGTGGTACGGTGAAGGTTGGGGGTGGGGCTCTATTAATGGGGGGTCAATTAATGGGGGTTCTAATTTTGATTTCGAGCCATTTAGGGGGGTTCAATTAATGGGGGGTTCTATTTCCGACAATACGGTACACTGCATGGAAGTCGGTACTAATTTGCGGAATCGCGAGAAATTTTGGCAAATTTAGCCTAAAAAATCACGATTTTTATTGAAATTCGATGATGCCAGTCCAAATTCGCGGAAGCTGTACAACGCAACACCGTAATGACGAAGAAGAAGTACGACTACGGCAAAACGCTGAAAGCGATCCACACCGACTTCGTCTCCCAGGACAAGGCGGCACTCAGCGTCAATCGGGTCCTGGGCACCAAACCACCCGACATCAACCCAGAAGAAGAGTCGCTGGATCGGCGTACAAGATGCACCCTGGCGCAATTACGCAGTGGGCACTGCCGCATGCTGAACTCATATCGCAATCGCATCGACCCAAACATACAAAACGTGTGCCCTCGATGCTGCACCGAGCCTGACACGGTCGAACATCTGTTTCGTTGCAAAAGCCGACCCGTATCCACGAGCCCAATCGATCTGTGGCGTAACCCGATCAAATGCGCAGAAGATCTGTCGGACATCTTCAGTCAACTATGAGACCACGACAACCGAACGTTGGCAAATAATCAATCAATCAATGATGCCGGGCCTTTTCGGGCAGACGATCCCGGCCCGGCCCGACATTCCGAAAAGCCGGCCCGATTCCCACCTCTGTAAGGTACACTAGTACTTGGGTTAGAGGTCGGGGGGTACCCGACATCCGACATCTTGAAGTAGGGTACCCGACACCCGACATCTGAGAAAAAAAAGCCGACACCCGACAGTTCCAAAAAACCCGACAACCGACACCTAATTTTTGAAAAAAAACGACACCCGACCTGTGTAGTACTTGGTCAGGGTGTTGACGATAGATAGATTGGGACCCGAAATGTGTTGACGATAGATAGATGACCCAAGTCCGAAATCTGGGGGGGTCGACCCAAACTTGTTGACGATAGATAGATGGTGGGGAGGGGTCGCCAAAAATCAACGTATAGTATAGTGCATTAAGTTGGTAATAATGTGTAAATATTAAGGGAAATAAATGTATATAGATGTACTAAATCCGCGCGTACCGCGCGATTTTTTGCCTATTTGGGACAAAAATACCGATTTTGAGCCATTTTGAGGCAAAAATACCCATTTTGGGGTCGAAATGTGTTGACGATAGATAGATTGTTCCCAGAATTTGTTGACGATAGATAGATTTGCCCATAAGTGTTGACGATAGATAGATGAAATCAAAAAGTGTTGACGATAGATAGATGAATTTGGGGGAACCCCACCCCCCCCAAGTACCACCCTGATTCAAACCCCTTTTTAGGGGTTTTTGGGGGTACCGTAAAAACCTAAATACAGCCCCCCCGGAATAGAGCCCCCATCCGTAATACAGCCCCCCCCTCCCAAAAAAAGGGTCAGTGAATTAATAGAGCCCCCCGGAATAGAGCCCCCCTAAGTAACATCCCCTATGTAGCAGAGGTGGGAATCGGGCCGGGCCGAGGTTTCCGGCCCGAACGGTCGGGCCGGGGCGACTTTTCGGAATGTCGAGCCGGCCGGGCCGGGCTGACTTTTCGGAATGTCGGGCCGGGCCGGGGTGGCCGGCCCGAAAAGGCCAGACTTCATCGAATTTCAATAAAAAATCGTGATTTTTTGGGCTAAATTTGCCAAAATTTCTCGCGATTCTGCAAATAAGTACCGACTTCCACGATTATCAGGTATTTCTAAACCAAAAAACAGTAATTTTTGCACCAAAAAATTGCTTCAAAATATCATCAGAAAAAGTCGGGCCGAAAAAATCGGGCCGGGCCGACTTTTTTCTAAGTCGGGCCGGGCCGGGCCGACCCCCGGATCTCGTCGGGCCGGGCCGGGCCGAGGTAACCCGGGAACCCGGCCCGATTCCCACCTCTGCTATACAGTAGTGTATTAAGGCTTGATGGTGGTGCACAGCACAGGTACATTTATGCATGTTTGTTGTTCGTTCAGAGCACATAATACACCTCATATACGAATAGACACGAATAAATGCGATTACAAGTGAAAAAAACATCCTTTCAAACCCCTTTTTAGAGGTTTTTGGGGGTATTTCTGTGGGAACAATTTTTTTCAGGTTCGGGTCAGTGAATTAATACAGGCCCCCCGGAATAGAGCCCCCCAAAATGGGGTCAGTGAGTTAATAGAGCCCCCTTCTATTTAGGTTTTTACGGTAACCCTGCACCCGACCAGAGGTGGAAATCGGGCCGGGTTACAGTGTTGGAGGTGGGGGGGGTTTGGGGGGTAGCCCCCCAGTACAGTAGGTACCCCCCTCGCCTGGTACAGTAGGTATCCCCCCGACGTTTGGCATGGTACAGTAGGTATCCCCCCGATTTTCACCCCGGTACATAGTAGTGGCTGGGGGGGGTTGGGGGGGTTACCCCCCCTCTCAGTACTTACCTACCACAAAACCCGAGGGGGGGGGGTTGGGGGGGTTGAGTACTTACCTCTCACAACTCCAAATCATACCTCTCACAAGCAATTTTATACCTTTTTAAGGCAAAAATCGGTGTTTTTCGACCTTATTTTCCCAAAAATCGCGCGCTCCGCGGGCAAACCCAGCCATAATACCTATTTTTAGGCGATTTTCGGCGAAAATTTTGAAAAAGTACTATTTTTACCTCAATTTTTGGCCAAAATTGTATCACAAAAACGGTGTTTTTTCGCCTTTTTGGGTGACCAAAATCATACCTCTCACGCTTCCGGTCCCAACCCCGCATCATACTTACCTCCCACACATGGGCCTGCCACTACACTGCCCCGGTACAGTAGGTATCCCCCCGATTTTGCCCCAAAAGTGCCAATTTTTGACCAAAATGGCCAAAATTAGTGTAAAATCAGTGGTTTTTGTCTCAAATTACCCAAAATTCGCGCGCTACGCGCGCAAATGCTACGTTTTCACACGATTCCACACATAATAAACACATTAAAAAATTTCACCCCAAAATCTAACCCCCCCCCAAACCCCGCTAGGTACATAAGCCCCCGCCCAGGCCATCGGCTCTGATACAGTAGGTACCGTATTGTCGGAAATAGAACCCGGGGGGTCTATTTTTTCACTGGGGTCATTTTGGGGGGGTTCAATTTATGGGGGGGGTCAATTATTGGGGGGGTTATATTTTTCATTTGGACCCCCGACGAAAAAAATCATTGTTAATAATGCCCATAAAAATGGCTTGGTTTCGGTATTTTCTAACTTCAACAGCGGCAATTATGCTTAGAAAGCTGCTTTCTGTTGTGTACGCAAGCTTAAACAACGTTTGACACAACAACACAGCCTTACCATACCACTAATCTGTGGTACGGTGAAGGTTGGGGGTGGGGTTCTATTAATGGGGGGGGGTCAATTAATGGGGGGGTTCTATTTTTGATTTCGAGCCATTTAGGGGGGGTTCAATTAATGGGGGGGGTCAATTAATGGGGGGGTTCTATTTCCGACAATACGGTATCCCCCCTGTCCGAGCGCGGTACAGTAGGTATCCCCCCCCTCCAGAGTACCTCCAACACTGCCGGGTTACTTCGGCCCGGCCCGGCCCGACGAGGTACGGACGGGGGTCGGCCCGGCCCAGGCCCGGCCCGCGGAATAGAGCCCCCAAAATCGGGCCAGTGAATTAATAAAGCCCCTTTGTATTCAGGTTAAAACAAAATGGCTAACGTTTTATCATAATATTTTGCTCGGGTGACGAAGAAGATGGTGCAGAATCCATTTGGGCCAATTGAGATCGTTCGTTGGAAAAATCTGAAAAACTTTACCCTTTTTTCAATAGACTTCACTTCACTTTGCCTGTTTCTTGTTTCTTCAACACTTCACGCGGAGATAGAATAGAATCAGAGGTGGGAATCGGGCCGGGTTACCTCGGCCCGGCCCGGCCCGACGAGGTCCGGGGGTCGGCCCGGCCCGGCCCGACAGTTCGGGCCGGGAAGTCCGGCCCGGCCCGGCCCGACTTGGAAAAAAGTCGGCCCGGCCCGGCCCGGCCCGATTTTTTCGGCCCGACTTTTTCTGATGATCTTTTGAAGCAATTTTTTGGTGCAAAAATTACTGTTTTTTTGGTTTAGAAATACCTGATAATTATGGAAGTCGGTACTAATTTGCAGAATCGCGAGAAATTTTGGCAAATTTAGCCTAAAAAATCACGATTTTTTGTTGAAATTGGATGATGTCGGGCCTTTTCGGGCCGGCCACCCCGGCCCGGCCCGGCCCGACATTCCGAAAAGTCGGCCCGGCCCGGCCCGACCGTTCGGGCCGGAAACCTCGGCCCGGCCCCGACGGGGCCTCGGGGCCGGGCCGGCCCGATTCCCACCTCTGAATAGAATAGAAAATAGAATTCAGTCAGACAAACGTAATCCAATCCAACAGCAACTGACGCGAAACTGCCGTATCCTAATTGTGTTGAGGTCTCGTTTTAGGCTTTAAACTAGTCGGGACGGGACACGTGCCTACGGCCCGGCTACAGCGCCGCGCCCGTGCCGTGCCACCCCCCTCCCCCCCGAAGACCCGTTAGCATACCCAAAGCTACCCGTGAAAATTGACCCGTCCGCACCTCCGAGGGAGGGGGCCACAGACAGACATATTTATACAGTACGTCTTCCTGTTTTAGTAGTTTAGACTTTAGATTCACGCCTGATCGTGCTGAGACACGTTCTAGCGAGCATTCTGGTCACACACACGTGCCATTCATTGCCTGAATTTCTTGATTGTTCGGTTCAGTGCGTGAGCCGCTAATTGTAAGTTGAAAATGCAGTCTAAGTCAATTGCTCAGAGTTGTGATCCTCATGAACAGGCCTGAAAGCGCCAAAAAGTCTATTTCCAACCCATACTAAAGAAGAAAATCCAACAAAAGATGATCTGATCGCTTCGATTTCCCGTTTCCCGCGGGAAATTTCACGGGAATTACTGACGGGAATTCCCGCGCAGGAAATGGTCGAAGGACGGGAAAAAGAAATGGCCGATTTCCCGCGGGAAATTTCCCGCGGGAATTTTCAGGCACTATTTCCCGCGGGAAATGGCACTATCGAAAATATTTCCCGGGAAACGGGGACGGGAAATTTGCCGCAAATTTCCCTCCCTCCCGCGAAATTCCGCGGGAAAAAAATTTCCCGCGCGAGCCCTAGTGCTGCCCGTAGCCCGTGCGCGCGCTAGCAATACGTGTGTTGTGCACTAACAAACAGAGCGGCACTGTACAAAACAAATGGGCATGATCACGTGACCACCGTGCCTAGTGGACTGGAAGCAGCATGCGCTCACGTTTGCGCACATATTTAGGCTTAGGATTGGCTCAGGCTTGAATACACGCGGAGCATCTATACAACATACATAATAAGCCTTCCTGGGAAACGGTCCTGGGGGGAGCCTTCCTGGGAAACGGTCCTGGGGGAGGCTCGTTACGAGGATTCCGTTTAATCCGCTTTATTTTGAAACCCATAATGAGTCTTCCCTCCAGGGTCTCTGCAGTATGAACTGATTACAATAGTAACGAGTCTACCATCAACCGCATGGACGCTAGTTTGGCGGTTTATGCTAAAGCCTCAGTCTGTCTGAGCATATGAGGTTGAGCGAAAACCAATGAAAACAATAACGGAGATAAATTTATGATTTGTCCACCGTATGCGAATTTGTGAAAAATAAGGTGCAGGACTCGGATCAATCAGCCTTTTTCAACAAACTTTCCTGTAGCCTTTCGTTCATGTACGACAATAACGTCATTATTCGACAACAACAACCAAAGACATGTACGACATTATGTAGTTACCATTGCCAGCAAATACTGGAGTAACATTACATATAATAACATAAAGCTTGGAATTTAAAGGGCTGCAAAGAACATCAATAATCTGGAAGTTATGCAACACTGTGTGTCTGAGTTCCAAAAATCATGACTGGTCCTTACCTCTTTGCAGAAGTCATCAGATCACATCGCCATCAAACGGTGTTCAAGAATTGTACCGAAGACATGTCAAATTTAATAGAGCTAATAGTAAGATAACAGTGCAGCGTTTCCATGATTTTCGCGTTACACCAAGCATTCCCCATATTGCCGTGCCATCGTGTTGCAAATGATTGCGTTCACGTAGCTGCCATGAGGCATCATCAGGCCATCCAATTTCCATTTGCCATTTTCACACATCAGCCCCACATGTGGGCCAATCCAGTCACCTATTGAAATGAAACATCTACAAATGAATACATGTTATAATGATCAAGATCCGTGATCAAAACCACAACAACCTTGTTCAGTCACTGTTGCTCCATCGAAGTGTTGCACGAGCTTGTGACTGCCGCTGCACCAGTAGCCCGTGCCGACTCCGCCCATTTCGTACAGGTTTGTTCCATTCGGGTTGGTCACATCGTCCAGGAACCTTGACAAAGATATGGTTGCTTTGATAAAATCATGAAGACCAAACAAATCTGCATAATGTGCAAAATAAGTGACGTGTAATCTAACCACAATCCAGCGCAATCTGTCAAGGGGTTCGGATTAGTAGGAGAGCTAGTCGATTGGGGATACGGCTGCAGAATCGCATACTCATTGGGCGAGTACGCATATGCCAATTGAAATGGTGCCACGTTGGCGTGCTCCTGCTGCATACCGGACTCGTAGCTGAGACGATACAAGAGAATGGGTGCACACGTCTCCGTTCCAGCGGAGGTTACGGCGGTGGTCGTGGTGGTTCCGGTAGTGGCGGTTCCGGGCATCGTGGTTCCGGGCATCGTGGTTCCGGGCATCGTGGTTCCGGGCGTCGTGGTTCCGGGCATCGTGGTTCCGGGCGTCGTGGTTCCGGGCATCGTGGTTCCGGGCATCGTGGTTCCGGGCATCGTGGTTCCGGGCATCGTGGTTCCGGTTGTGGTGGTTCCGGGCGTAATGGTTCCCGTTGTGTAGCTTCGGGCATTCGCACTGATCACAATGTAAGCGATAAGTGCCCGATATGTCATTAGGAATACCTGCATTTTTTTTAAAATTCGTCTGGCAAAAAGAACCATGTTTGAGCATATGTCAAATAGCTGAAAAACTTGCAAAATTGAGGTTTTTGCAAAGTAGGTTTTTGCTCTTCTTTGTGTTGATAGCCATCGGTTTTGTTCAGAAATTAGTTTACCTGATGTAAAATGACGCTATAAAACTCGATAGTTTTTAAACTTTTAAAATCGGACCGCCAAAAGTCATTTTATGGCCAAAATAGGGTTTGGGCTGGGCCAACTGAAAATCGAATTTTTGAACTTGCGAGCCAACAGTTAAAATTTTGATTCGCCACTGTGATTTTTGAAATCTATGCGGCAACACAAATCGGATAGACGTAAAGTTTGGCAGTTTATTAAAACTTTTTCATCCGGCACCAGGGCATGGTTGTCTTTTAAGTGGGCCCGATCTCATGCTGCGAAATGATGTGCATTAAGGTGCCTGGACGTAAACTGGTTTGTGTAACAATTGCTTGTTGATACGAATAATATTTGATAGAGGCTAACGGCGTGTTCGATCGTTACATTGGTGTAACACCAGAACAAAAAATGGTACCTACAACCAAGAATGCAATATTGATAATTTGGCGGAAAAGTTGTTTTGGAATCAAAAACCAGTTCACTGATTGATTATGTTGCAACTGGGATTTTATGCTTACGGCATGAACATGTTATGACATAGCAATTCGTGTGTAACCGTTAGTGCTCAAATGTGATCGCGCATAAAAATGTCAAATTATTGTTGCATTAACTCGCAAAAAGCCAACGTGCGCGCAGCGGTATGTTCTTGCTAGGCCGTTCACGCAATACATACAGAGGCGTTACAATTATGACATCCACCGTATGTATTACAATAGAATATACAATAAAAGATGGCCTCAAAAGGTAAGAGTTCCGAATGACCTGCACAGCTACAAAACGTCGTTCCATGTAACGCCATTTCCTTCATACATAGTTTGATATGTACCTTGAACCAAACGAAACCAGAAGGTGCCTATTACTTTTGATTTCACACAGCGCACTGCCCGTATTGGCGTGCGGCCATCGTGTTGCAAATGACCATGTCGACGTACATTGCTGGTATCATCGTCTCGTCCAACTTCCACTTGCCAGACTCACATGTGAACACCACGTCACCGTTGCCAATCCATCCAGCTGAAAACAAAATCGATCAATAATTATTGATGACATTTTTGACGGCTGGGGGCAATGGACATACTTTGTTTGACCACGTTGAGTCCATCAAATGTCAGCATCCGGGTTTCACTGCCACTGCACCAGATGCTGAAGCCGATTCCGCCCGTTTCGTACAGATCCGCTCCGATCGGATTGGTGACGTTGTGCAGGAACCTTCATTTGATGAAGCTTGACACAAGCGACTTACACAGGACAAGTTCTAACCAGAATCCAGCGCAGTTGGCCAAATGTCCGGTAGATTCATAATATAGGTTGAAGGCATGCTGATCACCGTCGTTGATGGGTGCGCCGACAGGTTTGAACGGTACCGGCAACTGTGCCGACTCGTCCCTGTACTTGCCTGAACCGTGGGCGACACGATAGAAGCTGAGTGAGTCACAGGACCCCGTCGCAGGAATGCACTGATTGAACATTACAAAACAAGCAATGAATGCCAAGATGGTTCGCAAGCAAGAATTCATTCTGGGCATTGGTCGAACTACAGTGTACATACTGTGTGCAGGTATGTACAGTACCGGGTGCAATTCTAGGCTGAAAGATGAAGTCGCGTGCACGCGCGTGCGAAACAGTGCAAAGTATAGGCAAAGTCGAAGTCGCGTGCGGCGCACGCAAAGTTTTGCGTGTGCGCTGGCGTGTGCTGCCTATGTTTAGTATGGGCAATCCATCGGCTCATGGCACTTTTTATACACACAGCTCATGCAGCAGCACACACCATTTTCTAAACAAATTGTACACTTTGAGCGAGTGACATACTTTGATGACCACGTTTTAATTCATCCGGTTTTCATTTGCTGCTTGCCATAACACTTTTCTGCACTGTTGCAAAATTTGGAGATGTTTCAACGGATAACTGCAGAGAATGGATGCATTCATTGACGGCAGCAATGCAACCTGCAGCGTGTGCGTGCGAGTGCCATGAGCTGGCGGATTGCCCATACCTACGCAGGCGCACGCGACTTCAACCTTCAGCCTAGAATTGCACCCGGAACTGTATGTCTGCACAAGCGTACTTTCAGTGAGCAGCAGCTCGGCAGATAATCACAATGAGTGCGAGCGAACTTTTGTGGCACATTCAAACCAATAAAGCGGTGGAACAGTCGTTCGTTTGATGATACTCAGATCATTTGACGGATTGTGTTGCTGTTTCAACATAGCTATTGTAGCGCAATTTTTATTGTTCGTATTTGTGTTTTATTCTGAGCTGGTCAGAATCTATCCATGCACAAAACATGGTCAGAGTCAGCAAGTGATTGATGAAGGCATAAGTGTATGTAACATAAAAATCGGACATGTGCTTCATGGTGCATGTTTCAGTGATGTTGATGATAAAATGACGACAATGATTTGATAAACTATTGTTGCAACAAAGGGCACGAGCTTTTGGTTTAAGGGACATGCGAGAACGTTCAAAGGCAGATGACATAAAATCGATGTCAAAAATACAACTGTGACTGATGTTGTTACGAAAACAATGCAGGATGAAATCCTCGGTTTCCTCGTTTCTTCAACTAGTTTCAACTCTTCACACGGTGCAGTCTCCATACTGGCGTGCCATTGTGTTGCAAACCACCGTGTCAACCTCGTTTCCATGCGGCATCCCACCACTCACAACCCATTTGCCCATCATGCACGCAAGCATCAGTGGACTATTCATCCAGACTCCGGCTGAAAAAAGCAGTGTGAACTGAGAGAGTTTTGCACTGGCGCTAAATTTTCGAATTTTTGAACTTCTAAAGTAAAATTGCCATCAACACCAAACGACCCGGATCTGACCAAACAATCTAAAAAAAACAACAGTAACTTCAACAGTTACTTTGACCAAGTTTAATTATTTTCCTCAGTCCATCGATCACTTGAAATTGGTATAGTCCGTCCACCAGCTCATGGCACTTTGTGTTGCTGCTGGCTGGTTTGGTCCCTTCCTCCACGTTCTAATGAAATAGAAATTGAGTGTGAACGATTTTGCAAAGAAATCTAAAAAATAATAAAATTTGTCGAAAACGATTGAATTCGATCAAATTTAAAATTAAATTAAATTAAAATCTATAAAACACGTCGTTTTTATAAAAACAGCAATTTAGGAGCAAAAATATTTTTTTCGGAAACTCAATTTCTCTTTCATTAGAACGTGGAGGAAGGGAACAAGTCGGCCAGCAGCAACACAAAGTGCCATGAGCTGGTGGACGGACTATACCAAGTCGATGGCTAAAAACATCGAAAACAACAGTTAATTAAACACGGAAGAAGGAGCGAAAAACGTGTTAACCCAACCCTGTGCACCGATGATCGCTTAACCATAAACCCGTGGCGTGTCCTCTTTGGACGCAAAATCTAATCGTCAACTTATGGACACGGAAGCAATGAAGCCACTCATGTGAAAGCTAGTTTGGTGATACGTGACATCATTTGACCTGAGCTTTGAGCGGTTGTAGGTACAAAGGTGTTAGTCTTTTGACCACGCTTATGGATTCACTTCCGAATCGCCAGCAGAACGGTAATAATAACAAAAGCAACATGTGCATTCAGAATCTATAGGACCTCATGAACATAAACGAATTTCACCAAGGCATAGTGCTGAAAGTGCAATAATAAGGCACAAATTGCCTACTCATTTTAGTCACAGTGGCTCCGTCATATCGGGTCACTGCTGTCTGACCGCCACTGCACCAATAGCCAGTGCCATTGATTGCGCCCATCTCATACAGATCGTTGCCATATTCATTGTTCACGCCGTTGAGAAACCTACATGTCGATCAAAAACCAAAATTTAATATTTATTCGATCGATAAAAGTCTGATATTTTTGCCCCTAACCACAATCCTGCACAACCGGAAAACGTCGGATCGGAATAGGGAGTCAAGGGATACTCCATTCCGCTGGCGTAAGTTATGGTGGACAGAAACGGGTAGGTCTGACCCATCAGGATGTGTTTGCCTGTTCCGTGCGAAATGCGATGCAATCGCAGTGCATTGCAACTGGTGGCTTTGACGTCTGATACGAGAATACAGATAATGAATGCCTGGATGGCCAGCAACAATGCATTCATTTTGGCTCAAATTGGTATTTTCAGGCGCGGAAAATTGGAATATAGAATGGCACAAACTCTCGCAGTGCTTGCATGTAGTGGCCGTAGTTGGATCTGGATTGATTTTAGGAGGTGTACGTACATACAATGAGTTGCCAAGGCGCCCGTGGTGGGATAAATTGGACTTGTTGTCATGCAAGCTTTTGTGAGGCCCATGTGGGAAACACATACAATTTGAAAAAACACGGTCAGCGTAGGTTTTAATAGGGGTATGCTTTTTGGCACTACGGGTGCAGTGGGCATGTGCAGTACGAATAGCTATATGTAGGAAACTTGAGCACCCGTAGGACATCGCCAATACACCGGCGATTACTGAGTGTCATTTTACTTCCACAGCAAACAACCTTTGATGGCAACCAATAACAAAGTAATCGTCAAGAGGTCAAACAATGAGAGGGCCGTGAAATTTGTAAAACAGAATTGAGAAAGCGCTCTGAGAAACAACAAAATGCGATGCGGCGTGCAGAATGCCATCGAAGAAGTGCACAGCTCGTCTGTCCGCTACTACACCGGCACATGGCTCGTGCCCTCGCCTCCGCTTTCGTACAGCGTGACCGATTGCATGTTCTGCACACCATACAGGAGCGTGCGTAAAAGTTGCACAACATCAGGAGTACGTACTTTATATGTATGTATACATATAGGTATGTATCTGTACAGGTGCTTAAAAATAGGATTGCACCATCAGAGCCCGGCCCCCTAACGGCATTTTTTATGTCGAACATGATGTGGCTGCTGTACAGTTGCCATGCGAGCTCGATGTGCGTGCCCCTTGCTTGCCTGTGCCGAAGGCCAACTTGGCGAACGGAGGTGGAGCTCACGTTGTCTCAACTGTTGTTGATCCAATCAAACAAACAATCACAAGTGCAGCGGCGCAGGACGACAGACCCATTTTGGTGACAAAGGTATACGTTTCAAAACGGACAAAGAGGAAAGCCCGATGTGGTCCAACCCAACACGCGAACGTTCTGCTGATACAAACCATTATATTTGTTAATTAGTTTTTTGCATAAAAGAATTTATTGAATGAAAGATAATCTTATACACTGCAGTGAAGTTGTCACAATGCGGTAACATGTGTTGGGAGCCGACTGCTTTTCTTCCGGGTTGATGCGCATTTATGCCAAAGTGTTGGCGTTATTAAATCCAGGGTGTATGAGTGCCTCAAGAAGACAAGAGAAACTCCGAACAATTATACCTTGTACCTCTGTGTATATGTAAACACGGGCGTGTGTCTGAACACTTTGTACCGGTGAGCGGCTAAACATTCGCGATTTTTTAATGAATTTTCAGTCGTCCTGGACTGAGTTTCATCTTGTTGTCATTTCTATTATGCGAGATCTCGAGATAAGTGAAGTCGGAAATAAAGATATCCTAGTGTAATACAAGATACAGCAGCGCATTTCCTGACTTGCGAATGCTGCAGGTCAACGCATGCCATCGCACGTTTTCACATGTTAACCCTTCAAACCTTAGTTCAGTGTCCCATCATATCCGCCTCGTAACATGAAGTTTATAGGCGTATGTATTTCAGCCGTTCTTTAAAAAAGCTGGTTTTGCACTGGCGCAAACAAAAAAGCGTGCGCTTGTTGTCGAAAGGTCAAAATCTGCGCTTCATATTGGGTTTCATAATTTGACACAGAAAGGCCAAATGTGTGGCAACGCTTCTGACGATCGGCTTTGCGTTGCGAAAATTTCCTTCTGCTGGTGAAGTCTGATTGAAACGTAAAAATTTCAAGAACTGCGCTGGTTTGTGCTTTTACACAACAGCTTTGAGGTTGGCCCAACTACATAATACGAGCTATGCGTCGAAGTATCGAACATGCAGCTGTTTCTAAAATCAACAGCTACCCGTAACGCCCAAAGATGTGTGCGAACGTTTCATTAAAGCGCTACATACCCAGGATGTTCGTTGAATAAACTGCGCTTTTATATCGTTGCCAACTGAGAGACGTTGCGGGACTTGGATTGTGATCCAGCGCAGCATATTTTAGTGAATCGTTCATATAGTTTCAAACCACATTAGCTCGCTGCTCATTTCCCATTTGTTGAACTTTTTGAAATTGCTCTCGACACAAAAATATCTTCCGCTGTGCTGTCATTTCACGCGTTACGTAAAGTGCTGGATTACGACTCTTTTGTTTTGCTCTTCAGACATTTAGGCGATTGTCCTTTCATCTGTCATGAATGATCTCGTTTGTGAACAATATCTGATTGCCTTTTCGCCAGAGCAACTCTGCGCGGCAATCATTTCACACAAAGTGTACACGCACACATTTTTCAAACAAAGCCAAGTGCTTGGGTAGCGATTGTTGTTGTTCCAGATATGCGTTTAGTCATATCGACATAATTTTTAATCCCAAAATGCATCGGAAAGCGCTCTTCCAAACATGGTTCAATGGAGTTATTGCCAAAGTAAAAAAAATGATTCTCTTTATACTTCTCTCCGTTGCAAGCAGCTATAACTTTACACATACTGGACCATACTAT
>JASAMV010004920.1:0-41807 GCA_030248065.1 Rhynchonema sp. JSB1_4
TCCACCTGCAGTATTGTGATACTGCCGCGAAAAGAATCCACCAACAACAGAAAACAACAAACGAGTTGTTTATTTAAGCTGCAGAAGTTCGGGACTAATTTTGTCAACCTAGGTGACAAGTCCTAGAAATGTAAATGATAAAGCGGAAAGTCAGTCAGCGGATAGGACGCTCCATCCTGGTACAGTAGGTAGGTCGCCGCCCGGCACAGAAAGTTGATATTTTTTGGCTCAAAATAGTATAAAATCGGCATTTTTCACTCCAAATAGGCGAAAATCGCGCGCCACGCGCGAAATTAGCGTTTTAGAGCACATTTTCATCAAAATTTCGACCTAAAAAATTTTCTTCTTTTCCCCTTAGCTCGGCCGGTACAGTAGGTAGGTTGCCGCCCCACATTTTTGGTGGTACAGTAGGTTGCCGCCCCGCCTGGGTAGCTACACCACTGGACGTGAACCAATACCCAATACCAGAATTAGACCCAATACCAATACCAGAAACTGGTATTGGTGTTGGGTTGTAGTCAATGGTGTGGCTGGGGGGCGGGGGGTGGGGCCCCCCCCCCCAGGTACAGTAGGTAGGTTGCCGCCCCTCGCCTGGTACAGTAGGTAGGTTGCCGCCCCTCCCCTGGTACAGTAGGTAGGTTGCCGCCCCACCTAACTTTTCACCCAAAACATTCATTTTTGGCTTAAAATTGCATAAAATTAGCATATTTGTCTGCAAATAGGCGAAAAATCGCGCGCTGCGCGCGAAATTAGTGTGTTAGGCCACATTTTCTTCAGTCTTTAGACATAAAAAATTTTGGTTTCCACATGACCCCCCCCCCCCCCAAGTGGTACGACCCCCCCCCCCTAGGGCGGCTGGTGCCGGGGGTAGGTTGCCGCCCCGCATTTTGGTTGGTACAGTAGGTTGACGCCCCGCCTGGGTAGCTACACCACTGGTTGTATTGGTACTGGTGCCCATGCCTAATCTCTTTCTCTGAAGCGCATCCACACCAATTGGCAGTCAAAGCAAGAAATAACCAATCTAACGTTTCACAGAAGCCAAACCAGCAATTGGGCTAGCAATCAACCCGATGCATGATGGATCATGGATGAACAATTTTTCCCACCCCCCGCCCCCGCCACGGGCAACGGGGCGGGGCGGGGGGGGGGCGGCGGGCCACCCCTCTTGTGGGGCGTCCTCATCCTAACCTGAAATTAAAGGAGGGGTACTCAGTGGATACAACAGAATTGAGCCGCAACCCGCAACCGGCCGGGCGTTAGTTGGTTTATAGCGTCGAGACCCAGTCAATAATACATAAATATGAAGATTAAGTGAAAGAAGCATAATTACAAGATCAGGTGTGGAGTTTACGGGCATGAAAATAAACACAAAACAGGACGTGCAAGTTACGGGAATGAAAAATAAATATAAAACCAAGACAGGAAAGCGTGAGAAGGTGGACGAAATCACGGACAGACAGACACAGACAACACGCAATCACAAATTAAATGTACACAGGCAGAGCCACAATAATGTACAACGGTGCAATACCGGACGGCGAGGAATACTGTCACATGAAATCCGGAAGCAATCTGTTAGATCGTCCATCTTTGCGTCCGTAGCGCATCTTTTTCCGCGGTGGCGAGCCGCTCAGGAGGACCATTGCTCCTTCTCAGATTATCCTTCCAGGCGAGTAGTCGAATCTGGTTCCATTCGCGGCTTCGGCTTGCGCATGCTTTCATTAATTGGAAAGTTTTCGGCGAATTCGGCCGGCGCTGCACAGCCCTCAAGTCTGCCACACACAAAACCAAAGTGTTAGGTTATCGGGAACCTCAACACTGCACACTGCCCCCAACGCAGCACCGGGCAAGCAACGGCCCAAACCCAGGCAACAGTCCAACGACTGGGCCTGCACAGCTTCAGACAGCTGTGGTACGAAGAAAAGCGACGAGACGACGTCGAACTACAGAAACCACGGGTTCCGAACGCAACTTGCGTAGTTTGGTTTTGGTTTATTTCACACGTATAACTAGGGTTCACATACGCAGTGTCAGTGTAGTTCCTGGTCCGGAGGGGGAACAGACGTACCCTCCACTATTTTCGGAGGGGGAACAGACGTACCTACCTGGGGGGAAGGGGGGGGGGAACAGTGGTGTAGCTACCCAGGCGGGGCGGCAACCTACTGTACCGCCCAATTTGCGGGGCGGCAACCTACCTGCTGTACCAGCCGAGCTAGGGGGGGGGGGTCGTACCACTTGCTGGGGGGGGGTCATCTGGAAACCGAAATTTTTTATGTCTAAATACTGAAGAAAATGGGGCCTAAAACACTAATTTCGCGCGCAGCGCGCGATTTTTCGCCTATTTGCAGACAAATATGCTAATTTTATGCAATTTTAAGCCAAAAATGAATGTTTTGGGTGAAAAGTTAGGTGGGGCGGCAACCTACCTACTGTACCAGGGGAGGGGCGGCAACCTACCTACTGTACCAGGCGAGGGGCGGCAACCTACCTACTGTACCTAGGGGGGGGGGACCCCCCCACCCCCCCCCCCCCCCCCCAGCTACACCACTGGGGGGGAAGTCCCAATTTGGGGGGGGGGGACGGAAAAAAGTCATTTTTTGAGGTCGAAAAATTGGACTATTTTTGCCTTCTTTTGCGAAAAATCCCCTATAAAAAGGGTATTTTGGCGTTTTTTTGGAGGTTTCACCTGTACTAAATCCGCGCGTAGCGCGCGATTTTTTGCCTATTTGGGGTGAAAAATACCAATTTTGAGTCAAAAATGCCAATTTTGGGTTCGAAATGTGTTGACGATAGATAGATTGTTCCCAAAATTTGTTGACGATAGATAGATTAGCCCATACGTGTTGACGATAGATAGCTGAAATCAAAAAGTGTTGACGATAGAAAGATGAATTTGGGGGGACCCCCCAAGTACTACCCTGGGGGCCTCTATTAATTCACTGACCCGAACCTGAAAAATTGCTCCCAGAAATACCCCCAAAAACCCCTAAAAATGGGTTTGAAAGGATGTTTTTTCGCTTGTAATCGCATTTGTTCGTGTCTGTTCGTCAATTAGAGGCGTACTATGTGCTCTGAACGAACAACAAACGTGCATAAATGTACCTGTGCACCATTATCAAGCCTTAATACACTACTGCATACCGTATTCCCTAAAATAGAGCCCCCCCCAAAAAATAGAGCCCCCCCAAAAATACAGCCCCCCCCAACTATGAATTCCCCGCTTGGGGGTCGTAAAGTCAAGTTCTTGTATAAGACACCTTATGTACAACGTTTGTGGTTGAGTATATGATGACGTAAAGCCTTTTATGGAAGATCTGCACCCAAAAACACTCAATAATGACCAGTAACACCCTGACAGAACTCCATTTTAGAGGTATTTTTTGGAACATTTTTTGAGATTTTGGGCAGCGAAAAAATACAGCCCCCCAAAAATACAGCCCCCTAAAAGGGGTCAGTGAAAAAATACAGCCCCCCTTGTATTTTAGGTTTTACGGTAGGGGATGTTACTTTGGGGGGGGGCTCTATTAATTCACTGACCCCTTTTTGGGGGGCTGTATTCCGGGGGGGGGCTCTATTCCGGGGGGGGGCTGTATTTAGGTTTTTACGGTATGTACCCTACCCGCCCCGGTGCAGTAGGTATCCCTCCCCGATTTTGCCTCAAAAGTGCCAATTTTTGACCAAAATGGCCAAAATTAGTGTAAAACAATGGTGTGGCTGGGGGGTGGGGGGCCCCCCCCAAGGTACAGTAGGTAGGTTGCCGCCCCTCGCCTGGTACAGTAGGTAGGTTGCCGCCCCTCCCTTGGTACAGTAGGTAGCAGTGTAGTTCCTGGTCCGGCGCGGCGGTTAGTGTGTGTGTACAGTGTACCTACCCCTTTTTTCCGTGCGGCGGTTAGTGTACCTCCCTGGGGGGGGGAAGGGGGGGGGGAAAGACCCAAATTCAGGAAAAAGTCACTTTTTGAGGTAGAAAATTTGACCGATTTTTTGCCCTTTTTGGAAAAAATTCTCCATAAAAAGGGTATTTTGGCGACTTTTGACAACATTGACCTAAAAATCACCCATTTTAGGGCTAAAAATGCCCATTTTAGGCCTAAAATTGCCTATTTTGGGCAAAAATTGAGGCGGTTAGTGTACCTGGCGCGGCGGTTAGTGTACTAGTGTACCTTGGTCGCGGCGGTTAGTGTACCTTAGGGGGGGACCCCCCCCTCCCCTCCAGGAACTACACTGGTAGGTAGGTTGCCGCGTGCCGCCCCACCTAACTTTTCACCCAAAACATTCATTTTTGGCTTAAAATTGCATAAAATTAGCATATTTGTCTGCAAATAGGCGAAAAATCGCGCGCTGCGCGCGAAATTAGTGTTTAGGCCACATTTTCTTCAGTATTTAGACATAAAAAATTTCGGTTTCCAGATGACCGCCCCCCAAGTGGTACGACCCCCCCTAGCTCGGCTGGTTGGTACAGTAGGTAGGTTGCCGCCCCGCATTTTGGGTGGTACAGTAGGTTGCCGCCCCGCCTGGGTAGCTACACCACTGGTGTAAAATCAGTAGTTTTTACCTCAAATTCGCGCGCTACGCGCGCAAATACTACGTTTTCACACGATTCCACACATAATAAACACATTAAAAATTTTCACCCCAAAACCTAACCCCCCAACCCCCCCCCCCCCCAAACCCCCCTAGGTACATAACCTCCCTCCCTCAGGCTATCGGCTCTGATATTGAATACAGTAGGTATCCCCCCTCTCCGAGCGCGGTACAGTAGGTATCCCTCCGTCCAGAGTACCTCCAACACTGCGTGCATTTTATCAAGAAATGGAAATTTGATTTTGGACGAGTGGAACATTTCCCCCACCAAGGGTCGTTCCCTCGTTGGCAGTTGACCCAAACGCGCAGAGTTGGATTCCGGGTTGCGTGTCATTACGGTCCAGTGCTCATTAGGGTCCAGCGCGCATTAGGGTCCCATGCTACACTTGGGTCCAGTAGCGTTAGGGTCCAAAGCATTAGGGTCCACCCGTCGTTAGGGTCCATAGCATTAGGGTCCACCCCTCAGTAGGGTCCATAGCATTAGGGTCCACCCCTCAGTAGGGTCCATAGCATTAGGGTCCACCTGACAAAGTGTAGCAGTAGGGTCCACTGACCATTAGGGTCCATAGCATTAGGGTCCACCTGACAAAAGTGTAGCAGTAGGGTCCACTGGCCACTTACACCCATAGCATTAGTGACCACTTAGGTCCATGGCATTAGGGTCCACAGTTCACAATGGCATTGTGATCGGTGATTGAAGAAGCGCGGCAGTGCATGCTGTTGGGTCAGGGTGGCGCTTTCTTTAAATCGGCCGCACTGAAAATGTCTTGTGCATGCTATAAGCTTATATTGGCAGAAGCGAGTTACATGGAACACACTATGAAACGCGCACTGCGAATATATGACGGAAATTCACAAAATGTGTGACAATACAAAATACATATGTATAGTAAGTTTCCAATTTCGTTGCCTCATGCATTTTTACAGACGCAGGAAACTCCCGTTCGAAGTCGAAGCAGGCAACAAGCTCAACACACAGTCAACAACCCACGCAGCTGGCTCGTGTGCATTTCGAATGTTTCAGTCACACAAGCTGTGTGTGTCAGCTGCGTGGCTTTTTCACTGTGTGTTGAGCTTATTGCCTGCTTCGACTTCGAACGGGAGTTTCCCTGCGTATGTAAGAATGCATGAGGCAACGAAATTAAAATTTACCAGAGCACAAAAAGAAAGTTCCGAGAATGGCGATGTTGCATAGCGACTGGTATGATCGATTTGTTATCCATTGGTATGGTTGGTATATATCACATAAATTATTGCGATCCCACGCCGGACGCACTTTCAACGTGATGGACCATAATCGTATGGATCCCAGCGGTCAGTGGACCCTACTGCTACACTTTTGTCAGGTGGTCCCTAATGCTATGGACCCTAATGGTCAGTGGACCCTACTGCTACACTTTTGTCAGGTGGACCCTAATGCTATGGACCCTACTAAGGGGTGGACCCTAATGCTATGGACCCTACTGAAGGGACCGTAATGATACGCAACCACTTTGCGTTTACCTATGTGAATTCTGTCTTTGACCAATCGTCATTGTCAGTGCGCCAATCAGAAACCTGTGTTTGAATTTTTCTCTTAAATCATTTTTTCATTGTCATATCTTTCTCTTTCTGTATCCGTACTGTTTGCATAGTAGTGGCAGGGGGGGGGGGGGGGTTGTCAGTGTTGGTGTTGGAGCTGGGGGAGAGGGTTTGGGGGTGGGGGTTATATTACAATACACTACACTATATTACAATACACTCAATACACAACTGTATAGGGGATTTTACTTAGGGGGGCTCTATTAATTCACTGACCCCTTTTGGGGGGCTGTATTACGGCGGCTGTGTTTAGGTTTTTACGGAACCCAGGGGCATAGTTTTTTTAAAAAATCAAGATACCGGATACTAGGGGGTAACCCCTCCCCCCAACGATCCCCCGCCCAACGACACCACTGCCCAGAACAGTGCTGTGGCTACTTTTGCGGGGCGGGTAGGGTACATACCTAGCAGAGGTCGCAATCGGGCCGGGTTTGGCCGGCCCGGCCCGGCCCGAGCCTCCAAATCTCCGGCCCGGCCCGGCCCGGCCCGACCCGTACCCCCAAATCTCCGGCCCGGCCCGGCCCGAACCCCCACATCTCCGGCCCGGCCCGGCCCGGCCCGGCCCGGCCCGAATTTTTTGGCTCAGATTTTAACCCAATTTTTGTCATAATTTTTGCGATTTTTTTGAACCTATTTTTTTGGTTGAAAACAATGGTGTTGCAGGGGGTGGGGTACCCCCTAGGTACAGTAGGTAGGTAGGTTGACGCTCCATCCTGTCCTGGTACACTAGGTAGGTCGCCGCCCGGCGGCTAGTACAGTAAGTTGCGATTTTTGGCTCAAAATGGTATGTAAAATCGGTACTTTTCACTCCAAATAGGCGATAAATCGCCGCGCTACGCGCGAAATTAGCGTTTTAGAGCACATTTTCTTCAAAATTTCAATGTTCCCCCTTAGCCCGGCCGGTACAGTAGGTAGGTTGCTGTCCCACATTTTTGGTGGTACCGTAGGTTGCCGCCCCGCCTGGGTAGCTACACCACTGGTTGAAAATACATTGTTTTCCATGAAATGGTCGTCAGATAGAGACAATACTGATCACTTGCTTGCCGAATCCGTCAGAAATTTTAGTATTTTTGACAAAAAAATCCCTACTTTTTCAGTAAAATAAGTCACTTCAGAAGCTTCGGGCCGGGGTGCCCGGCCCGGCCCGGCCCGACCCTCCAAATCTCCGGCCCGGCCCGGCCCGGCCCGAGCCAAAAGCCCAAAATCGCGGCCCGGCCCGGCCCGGCCCGGCCCGAGGTCGGGCCGGCCCGATTGCGACCTCTGATACCTAGGTGGAAAAAATTGGGGCGGGTAGGGGGGTAGTGTACCTGGGATTTTTTGGGGGGGAAATCCGGTTTTGGGGGAGGGAGGGAAGATTTTTCGGGGCGGGTAGGGTACAACACAAGTTTTTTTCGGGTGCCTGTTTTTATATGCTATAACGTGCATATATCGCGCGTAGCGCGCGATTTTTTGAACTTTTTAGGGTTTTCGGTCAAAATTTGGGCATTTTTGACCGAAAAATGGGCATTTTGAGGGGAAAAATCGGGGCGGGTACGGTACCGGGGCCAGTGTAGTTCCTGGTCCGGCGCGGCGGTTAGTGTACCTATACTTGCGGGCCGGAAAAAAAACCGTTTTTTTCCGGAAAAAAAACCGAAAAAAAACCGTTTTTTTTCCGAGGCCCGGAAAAATACGTTTTTATTTTTCCGGAAATTTTTCCAAGTGGCAACTTTTGGAAAAAAAAACGGTTTTTTTTCCAAAAATTTCCGAAATATTTTCAAAGGTTGCGAAAGGATGTTGTCAAAACCAATGTAAATCGGTCCTAAATAGTTCAAAATGAGCACTTTTTAATCTCCAAGTGCATTTTTAGCCTGTTTCAGGCCATTTCCCGACAAAATTTTCTCCAAAATGGGCGTTTTTGGACCATGGGTATCCTTAAGTACTGGAAAAATATTTGAAAAAAAAACGGTTTTTTTCCGGAAAAAAAACGGTTTTTTTTCCAAAAATATATTTTGCGGAAAAATACGCAAGTATAAGTGTACCTACCCCTTTTTTCCGTGAGGCGGTTAGTGTACCTCCCTGGGGGGGGAAGGGGGGGGGGAAGACCCAAAATCAGGAAAAAGTCACTTTTTGAGGTAGAAAATTTGACCTATTTTTACCCCTTTTTGGAAAAAATTCTTCAGAACAAGGGTATTTTGGCGACTTTTGAGAACATTGACCTAAAAATCACACATTTTAGGCCTAAAAATGCCCATTTTAGGCCTAAAAATGGCCATTTTAGGCAAAAGTTGAGGCGGTTAGTGTACCTGACGCGGCGGTTAGTGTACTAGTGTACCTTGGTCGCGGCGGTTAGTGTACCTTAGGGGGGACCCCCCCTCCCCCCCCAGGAACTACACTGACCGGGGCGCAGTGGTGTCGTTGAGAAATCGAAATTTTCCCATACCCAGCCCAATTTTCGGGAAATTTCCCATACATACCCCCAAAAATCAAAAATTTCCCATACCAGGGGGGGGTTTCCAAAAACTCAAAAATTTCCCATACCCGAGGGTGGGGGGCTTGAAAAAAATGACCCCAAAAATCTTCTAAAAGTGCCCAAATTGGTCTAAAAAGTGCTTAAAACAGAGTTTTCTTGCGGTTGTAAGCGATTTTTCACATTTTTGGACGAAAAAATGGCCAATTTTGGTACTTCTCGGGGTCAAAAAGTCATTTCTTAGGGGTGCTTGTTCCAAAAGTGAAAAATTTCCCATACCCCATACCCCCGGCCGATTTCCCATACCCCATACCAGGGGGGGTAACCCCCCCAACCCCCCCCCCCCCCAACAACACCACTGGCGGGGCGGGGCGGGTAGGGGGGTAGGGTACCGGAGCGCAGTGTGGTGGCAGGCCAATCGACCCAAGATACCCTAGGGGGGGAAGGTTTCGGACTTACTCGAGATACCCCCCAGAGGCTACCCAAGATACCCCTATGGTCCGTCAAAAGGCGAAAAAAGGCCGTTTTTTGCATGCAATTTTACTGCAAAATTGGCCTAAAAATGGGTATTTTTTGACATTTTTGCCGAAAATTGGCCTAAAATGACCATTTTTGGGGATTTTTGGGGGTCCCGAGGTCGAAAAACACCTATTTTTGCCTTTGAAAACCATAAATCTACTTACTCGAGATACCCTTTGGGGTCGACTCGAGATAGATACCCTTCCCCCCATCTACCCCCCCTAAGGGTTGACTCGAGATAGATACCCCTTAGGGGGGGAATCCCCCCATCCCCCCCCCAGCCACTACAGTGCCGGAGCGGGGCGGGTAGGGGGGTAGCGTACCAGGCCGGGGCGGGTAGGGTGCCATTGGGGGGACCCCCCCCAGCCACAGCACTGGCCCAGAAGCAGTTTGTCATCGGAATCAGTTCAATTCGTTGGTCCGGAATAAGGTGAGGAATAGCAACGGTCCGGAATAACGTGAGGAATAGCAACAATACATAATCGATAGCAAATCTGTGTCTGAAACAAAACCTGGTGGCGGCTAACGAGTCGACATGGAAGAATCATCTGCCAAGAAACGCGTCGTTCTTGTTGATCCTGAATTTGGAAGCCCTGATTCATCGAATGATACCACGGATGGTCACTCGCCGACAAAAAAGCCGAACTCAAGTTCGAGTTCGTCGAGTGCGGTTGGTTTTTCTGTTGTGATGATCTTGCTTGCTCCTGACGTTCTTGATGCCAGCAGCAGAGATGTTTAAAAAAGTCGCCCACTTGTTAATTTGCACAAATTAGGCATAGGATATTTTCAACTTTTCGGCTATCAAACCACCCAAAATGTGGTAAATTTTGTCCCCAGTACTCAAGATTTTGCCACGAGCGGCGTAAAATGTGTTGGTTTCTTTTTGATAGCTTTAATTTTGGTGTTTACACGCATAGAGTTGCCTTGCTTGTGCATACGTAATGCCAAAAAGGTATGTTTTGGTGCATATTTGGGGCATTTTCTATGTGAACATGTTTTCAGCGTGGTGGCTCCATCAACAAACCGACTCCGTTGCATCACCACAACGAGGTCGAACAGCGTTGGACGGAGGAGATTGAGAAAACGTTGCAGATGTTCGTCGAGAAACACAGGGAGATGCAGGAAATGCAGTTAGATTTGGAGAAATGCAAGGAACGAGTCACCGAAGCTGCCAGTTGGTTGTTGTGTGTGCAGCAGAAAATAGCTCTTGAGTTTAGCATTTGTCAGCAGGGTAGTCATTCGATGCTCTTACTGAAAATATTAACGTGTAATTTACGGGCTAAGAAAGCACAAGCCCGATTTTCATCAACATAATTTAGAAAAAAGCGTGAATTGTGTGCTGGATTCGACCGAGTTGTTTGACCTCGAATTCGAAACGGTGAGCCATCAAGTTGCGAGCGCACTCGAGGTTAGTTGATAACAAATCTTGCAAGTTCTGAGATATACAACAAAGCGAAAGCGCATTGATCGACATACTTATCGCAGAATTTTGAAACCTGCGACAGTGCAACAAACAAAGATGTCTCGAGTATGGAGTGTCAACAATCAATTGACCATGTTGTGTCAGCAAATGAAGTCACACCCGCTGATTCGGACGTGTTGATGACCAGTGAGCAATCGGCGAATCGTGTTGTTGTGATTGACTAAAAATTGTTGTGTGAAACCGATATATAAATGCATATTTTTGTTTTTATGCGGGACCCTGTTTGTTTTGGTTGCTTTTCGGTGTCCATTATTTAGTCATTATTTTGTCTGGTTCCCATTAATCTGGTTTCACTCAAGGATTTCGTGTTTTTTTTTGTGAACGTGTGAAAGCGTTTACTAATTGCGTATGCTACATTGCATTCTGTTTCATTCTGTATGTTTTCTTGTGAGTTGTTTTTGCTTTTTTGTTGCTTAAGTTTCTTTTGAGTTTCATGTTATGTCTGCCTTCGTTCGATAATGTGATGTGAGCAAGCAAATTGCGAGAACGCAGATAAACAAGTTACAATAAAATGAGCAGTTACATTCCATGTGTGTGTTTATCTTGTAAATGTTTGCAGTCAAACTCCTGAAGCAAGTGAATTCTCTTGCTGTACCGTGGTCGCACTTACATGTGTCTGGAGTTTTGCTCAGATTATGTTCGCAGTCACGTTGACTTTGCTTGCCAAATACGCTATGTTTGTGTTCTCCCACACTACGTTTTTCAATTTGCATTACAATTCCAGGAAGAAACGGTGACCAAACCGCGCGACAGTCACCGAGCAATCGACTTCATTTGGTTTTTTTGTGTGCCAAGAAACGGTCAGTCCTCGTTGTATTCTGTCCCTCTTGGGGGGCCCCCCTCTTGTTTTTGTCAGACTCCCAGCTTCATGTGCTCAGTTTGGATTTCTTGTGCATCTGAACGTTTCGCTGAGAGTGCGTAACCCTGTCTGTGCTGTCCCCAAGGGATAGTCTGTTCCCTCCAGGATGCAGCCATTTTCGGAAGACGAGTAATGTTTCACGTCAATGATTATTTTGTTATTTGACGGGTCTGTGATGTTTTATTTGACCCAGGCTGGAGCCCAAGCCTGAGCAAAGGCTCGAAGTTGTATGGTCCGTACCAGGGAGTTTGTGTGGTGGTCCGGACCAAGTAGGAATCCTACCGCGACTGGCACCGGGTTCAGACGCAAAAAAATCTTTTGTCTCCGCAAAAACCTGTCTGTGGGTTCTGTAAACATTTTGCCGCGCAGCAAAGCAGTGGGTGAACAGGTGC
Organism: Rhynchonema sp. JSB1_4; assembly: GCA_030248065.1. NCBI lineage: Eukaryota > Metazoa > Nematoda > Chromadorea > Monhysterida > Xyalidae > Rhynchonema > Rhynchonema sp. JSB1_4. Next base: position 11,862 of record JASAMV010004920.1, read on the forward strand.
GCCTCCCCAATGTTCACTGTAATGTGCACCGAGTCGGAACGGATTCAAAGAGAAAGCGAGAGACGGCCTGAAGCAAAACGCAAAAAGGCCATGCACGAATCTTGCACTTTTCCACATGCAACGACATGTGTTTGATAACTCCTCCTACGGGTTTATCAGTGGCAGATCCGATCCAGCCTTCGGCCAAACGGGGGAGGGGTGGGCAAATCCCAACGGTCCCCAACAATGTTGACTTCTTGTGCACGTTGAATAGGAGCATGCGCTCATAGCGCGCGAAAAGTTGGCTTTTTGCACGCGCGACAGCCGAATTTCAATGACTTGGGCGCGTCTGACGCGCGAAGCGCGCGATTTTTTACTTTTAAAGTGTGTTGGAGTGAAAATTCTGCGATTTAGGGGTTCTTTTTTATTATTCTCTCCGAAATGGTGACCCCTTTTATCCGCTAGTGCGAGTTATACGCAAATAGCAGACATGTTCTTCCTCGCATCACATGCAAGTATGTAGTTTCCTTTAATTTGTGCTTTTGTGTCAATGCTTAGCTTTGAAAACTTCAGATTTCAACAACCAAAGTTTGAACCAAACCAGTGACGAGTCACCGTTTCCAACCGACGAAAGTTCATCAATCGATTCCATCCGCCACCAATATGGCCATGCAAGGCGCAGTGCTGCACCCAGCCACGCAGCAGCCGTTGATCTTTCCAGCACCGAGCAACACATTCGGTGCGCCGTCGTCACAGCAAAATGCCAACGTTCAAATGACGCATTCGACGAACATGGGTGCCCAGCTTGATCATCCGCCACCCATGGCACCTCCGCCGATGCATATGCGACCCGCGTATCGCTTCAAGAGCCACCAGGTTTGTGTGATTTGGGCCGCTTGATTAGTTTTTCAGCTATTCTTATCTTATGTGTACGCACTTGAAAAAAACTACCATTTGCCCATTAAACTAGGAAGCTAAGTGTAACATGCGGTTGGACCTGTAGGTCCACATTTTGTTCACACAAAAAAGTTTGAAATTCAGACGCCCAAATTACACTTGGGAAATTAAAAACTTCTTTCTATCGAGCGTGAAGGAAGTGAAGCAGACAACAGACAGTTTATTATTTTCAGCCACCGCCCCAACATATGAATGCAAATCAAGGAGGAGGCATGATGAATGATGTGGCCGGTCCGGGTAGACGATTACGCACGAATGTGGGCGCCAATGTAAGACGACATCTGGATTATGTGGCTACAGTGTTGAAGCATCTGGAGGTTGGTTTTGCATTTTTGTTTTGAGCTTGGAAACATTTTATGGAAAGCTATTTTTTCATAGATTTTTCGCTAAATTCAGAAAATACTTTCGTGAGACCGACTTTGGTCGAAGGCGCGAGGTGTAAAAGGGTCTTTTTGGTCACTTGTGTCGTAATGATTGTCAAAACACCCTGAGACACCATGACACTGTCTGTACTAACGTCAACATGGGCCGAAAATACATTATTTTGCGTTCCCCCTCGTTACACATACATACATCACGGTTCTCAAGTTTCCAAAAATATGGATATAAATTTGCAGGTATAGCTTTCAGCACAACCGTTGCTCCTGGGTGTATTTGTGAACTCCGGCTGTCCCTATTGCACACGTCTGGTTACTACGAGGATGATTTTTTTGTAAGCCTTCAAATTCTTGTTCAGCAACGACTTTGGACATCGGGCAACGACATCGACCGTCCGGTGCAGCAGCCCGACTCCCTGTATGGTGTTGATACGTTGCCAGTTGTGAGTCGACGTGACACGCCCGTTGATTGTGTGCTGTTAAAATTCGTGAGATCCGCAATCAACAAAGTCCGATGTCCGATCTTCTCGGCTTGCGTGAGTCGTTTGTTTTGCACGATCCTTTGAACCGGTTTTGAAATGAATAACGACGGACTTAAAAACATCATTTTCAGTGGTCGCCGGAAGGCAAGCGATTGATTACGGGCGCCTCAACGGGCGAATTCACGCTATGGAACGGTGTTATGTTCAATTTCGAGACGATCCTTCAGGTACAATTGCTTCAAAGTTGTTTTGCTTTTGCCCCTTTCTATCTCGGTTTGCAAATTTAAAAATTTGAAGAAAAGCAAAAATGTTTTCCTGCAGGCTCATGACACGGCTATCCGAGCGCTTGAATGGGCGCACAGTGATAATTGGCTGGTCAGTGCTGACAACGACGGATTCGTGAAATATTGGCAACCGAACATGAACAATGTGCACATGTATCAAGCGCATAAGGAAGCGATCAGATCAATTAGGTCTGTCATACAGGATGTGAAGTGTTTTGCTGCGGAAAGTCGAATTTCACCCGACCCTAAATTTTTCAGTTTTTGTCCGACCGATGTCAAACTGGCGACCGGCAGCGATGATGCGACGGCTCGTATTTGGGACTTCGCCCGCTGCACTGAGGTAAATTTAAATTTTGCAATATTTGTGTAAATCGTTTGCATTTTTACAAAGTTGTTAAAGACACCAACAATCGTGCAGGAATGCATCTTTCGTGGTCACGGCTCGGACGTTCGTTGTGTCGACTGGCATCCGAGCAAGTCGCTGCTGGCAACGGCGTCCAGGGATAGTCAACAACCGGTGAAATTGTGGGACGCACGCTCGGGACAGTGCCTCGCCACACTGTGGGTTGTTGCGCTTTGCGCATGTAGTTTGAATGTTGAGAAATTTAAAAAAATTAAATCGGAACAAACACGAGAATTTATATATTTGCAGTCACGATCACAAGAATTCGGTAATGGCATGCGAATGGAATCAGAATGGGAATTGGCTGCTGACCGGGTCGCGTGATCATCTGATCAAATTGTACGATATTCGAATAATGAGGGAGACGATGACATTCCGCGGACATAACAAGGAAGTTACTTGTACGTTTGGGTGCTTTATGATCATTGTATAAAACATCTGATCATCACAATTGCTGCCACTGTTGTCTTGTATAAATCGATCTGTTTCACATTAGAGTTTGTTGTCAAATATTCCGTGATTTGCTGATGTTACCACCAAGTTTCATTACGACCAGCGTAATGAATAACAGTTGTTTATTAAGCTGTTTTGAAACAAGTGAAGGAATTTTTTGCTCTCAATTCACTGTTAGTGGCATAAGTAACTCTCGAGATATCAATACAGCATTAAGTTGCGTGACGAAGACGGCCCGATTCGATCACCCAAGTTTGATGCCAGACAAGCTAACTCGCACTTGCAGCACTTGCCTGGCATCCCATCCACGAGGGTTTGTTCGCGAGCGGTGGTGGTGACGGTGCGTTGATGTATTGGTCAGTGGATCACGATTCCGAGATGGGATCTATCGAAAAGGCGCATGACCAGGCCATATGGGCACTGCAGTGGCATCCGCTTGGACATGTGCTTGCCACTGGTTAGTTTTGGGATATGTATTGTAAGTTTTGAATATTAGCGCTGCATGAGTCATAATTAGCGGAGTTTTCCTGTTACAGCCCCTGGGCCTCTACTCGATAGCAGGTGGGAAATCGGATTTTGAAAATTATTTTTATTCCCAAATAGAGCCCCATGGGGCTTTATTCGAACCATCTTCCAAATAGAGCCTCATGTAAAATTTTTGTACTTTTCGAATATGGTTCACTTACCTACCTTAACTTACCTCTGTTTCAAAACAAACTTATTTATCGCACACAGCCTCCAACGATTTCTCGACCAAATTCTGGTCCCGCAGCAAGCCCGGCGACAGTATGAATGATTTCCACGACGCTGTTGGCACGAGTGGCTCCAGCGTTGTCGCACCATCAACCAGCACCACGGCCGTTGGTGGGGGCTCACAAATTGGCAGCGTGCCAACAACACCCACGAATTTGCCTGGTGTGATTTCTGACTTTACTGTTGATCGTCATTTTAGACCCGGTGTCAATCTAAGCAATGAGGATCGTTCTTGCATTGGTCATGAGGTTTTTGGATTGAGAACATTAATGTCGGATTTATTGATGCAAATAAAACTTGACTGAATTTCACAAACTTTCAGGAATGGGTCTCGACTCGGAGACACTCAACCAAATGGAGCCCGAATCGTCCGGCGGTGCGCTCATTCCCGGTCTGGGTGGCGCGATGGGTAATGCAAATGTGGAAGTCGGTGCCAAAAAGTGGGTTCTCATGGGTTTTGTTTGATAAAACTGCAGATTCTTGAAAAAATATTTCCCCCTCAATCCAGAACGCTGATTAAACAACCGCCGGTGAAGAAAGTTCAACGTCAATTTGAACGTGTCTGGAATGTATCCAAGCCGCAAAGTGACAACACAGCTAGCGGGCCGGGCATGGGCGGCCCACCCCGACTCGCACAGCCAATGATGAAGACCAAACAGTCCTTGCTCGGGCCGGCGCCATCCATTGGTGATGACATGAATGGACCTGGTTAGACGTTTTGTCAGCATTCTTTTGTGTGTGAACTAGTACAGTCGTCGAAATGGCTGAACTTATACCTGCTGCATGACTTAAACCGATTTTTGTGCATTGGGTTGTCTTTGTGGGTGTTGTTCGTGGCTTGTATCTGTCATGCATTCCATGCTCCGGTTTGCATGGTGCATACAAAACGACACGATACGCAGTTGAAAAGACTTTGTGTGTCGACTTCGTTTGGTAAAACTAAACAAAACTGTTTTTTGTCAATAAATTGTCCTCCCATCCACAGGAATGCCACGTCCGGCCAACGTGCCTCCCGATTTCTCGGCCATGGGTCCGGGTCCGTCCAATCTCAGGCCCGGCGGTCCAGGTCCTGGTCCACCTCCTGGTTTTATGCCACCAAATGCGCCTCAACGACCCGGAGGGACAGGACCGCCACCTGGATTTCAAGGAAACATGCCCCTGAATCATCAGGCATTCGTCAGAGGTCCACCGCCGATGCAAATGCCGCCTTCGAATCAGTTCGGTTGGTCTTGGTTTTGTTTCGTGCGGCGCAACGCCAGTCTACTGTCTGTCTACCTTCTGTTTGTAGCCCTTCATTATCGGAGATGGTCTGGTGTATTCATTGAAGCAGGTGTTCTTTACAGTGGTCGAAACTTGTGACCATAAAATAATGGGTTAACCTTTGCAAGGATGCAAGCTTATCACTTTTTACTGTATTGCGGCATAAATTGTCATTTATTCTTCAAGGTGGTCCGGGTCCGAGCGGTCCACCACCGCCTCAAATGAACGTGAATCAACCGCCCAGGCAGTCACCCGTTCCGCCGCATCAACAACCGCAAATTGTCGGCTCTACTCAACCGGTTGGTGTTTTTTCACATATTAGGCATTTTAGTCTTCTGGGACCCAAAAAACTTGGTGGCTAAAAATTGTTCAACAATAAATTTCCTGAAGAATATCATTAGTCGGAAGAACATTTCTTATTCCAGGAGCCGCCATCGCTGAGCTCGGTGCTTGCGTCGGCTGGTGTCTCTCAGCATCTATTAGCCAATCAACAGGGGCCGGACGCGGACTTCAGACAGCAAATGCAGATGGGCCAGCCAGCAACCTCATTTGCGCACGGCACGTTTAGATTTGAAGTTCATTTTTTTTATTTGGCTTTATGGTTTGTTTCCTCAATGGTAACCAACCGCATTTGTAAGGAGACCCTGGATTAAAATCTCGAGTTCAAACTGCAAAAGTACAAACCTGTACAGCACATGCATTCTTTATGGCGACTGAAAGCGCCAGGTGCTGTTCGTTTCCTTGTTGTATGTAACGATGTTATAATCCTATCCAGGTGATGTCGACCTGCGCCACCCAGCATCTCATCAACAACAACAGCGCCCGGTCGCAGACGAGGACCTCCGGTCACGTGACCCGCGCACACGGCGCGACAACATGCAACAACAACATTCACTGGCCGACTCACAACAGTCACGCGCTCCGCCGCTACCGCGTGACCCACGACTCAAGTCACGTGACTCTCACAACAATAGTGGCAGCAGCACTACAACGGGCGATGGCCTATCGGATACAATGAACGCACAGAAACGTCAATGGCCCACCAATGAGCCAATGCAGATGCACGGTGACAGTCCATTAGCAACAATGACGAAACGGTTCGCGCCCGGCGGTGAACAGCATCATCAGCAACAGCGAGGGGGTCGGGGTGGGGGCAGGGGTGGTAGGGGTCGGGGTGGACGAGGGGGTCGTGGGCCAAGGGGTGGCTCAAGAGGCAGATCTAGGGAATATTGATTGATACTGTGAAATGTGGATTTGGTTGTGTTAGCGCATATATCTACGAGGTTGTTTTCGAATTGTGTTCGTTGTTCGTGATGAACAGCGTTGGCCGGTAATCAAATGAATTTCAGTAAAGACAGCCTTTGTAAGTTGAACAAATCAAAATGACCTCGGTGCGCTTTTGTTGATGAAATTCTTTGACTGCCCTCTAGCTACGTCGCTAGTCTTGTTGTGTTCAGAGAAATATCTGTTTAGCTTGTTGAAGTTACCAAGAAGGACTGCAGTATTGTTTGATGATCGGTTATTTTATGCTCCCCGTTTTTGTTGTTTCTTGTTGTTCACAAATTCTAACTTTTATGTTTGTGCTTTCTGAGTCAGTGGTTGCGCTTCTCCTTTGGTGATTTTATTATTCACATAACGTAAAAACAATTGCCGTATGTATAACAAGGTGTGAACGTGAGCAAGCACCATTGATGAATCGCGGTATAAAGCTTGGAATCGATAATATTAATTGACACTTTGATTGACTGGCTGGCATTCGATCAATGATCGCCATTGATATCAGTATTGAACACTTGGTCCGAATGGTCCAAATACTTTCCGTGCAGTACGTCGTCAGCACTGGCGTCTTTGCAACGGCTTTCGTTGTCGGTAGTTGATGTTGATGTCTAAAATTGGTCTATAGTGATCTGTTCTGTTTTGTGGACGCTGTTCACACAGCCCTCAATGACCGACCTAACACCAAGTTCAGTGACAGCACGTGTGTTTTGCATTCATTCTGCACTTTGGACGTTGTTACCAAACTTGCCATTGGCATTCAGTATGTGAATGTTGACTCGTTTTGTTGAAATCATAATCAAATTAACCTTCTGAAAGCAATGCAGTCCGGCCGAGCATTGGCACGAGTCGACGCACAGCGCACCCGACGGCAAATCGTGTGACACACAAACATTCATCCTGTGCTCATTGCGCATCGGCAGATTGTTGTGACAGCACACACCTGCAAATCGGGTAGTTTGGTGACTTTTCAATGATTTTTGTTTGGACTTCATGCAGTGCAACCCTCTTGTTAGTGATGCTCCATTTGCGGTGATGTTGTTTTTACCGTTACTTCCCCGGTGGTCGCCTGCTTGCTGCCGTTCTGCACTTGACCGATATTTTATCAGGACGGCTCGTCGAAAGAGATCGGGGGGGGGGGGGGGTGTGGTTACACTACACCTACACTTTTGTATGCCGAGCCGACATCTAGGAGGAAATCTCAGGGTATCAAGCCCTGCCGCCCACGCGTTTTTGGATGCCGACACCCTGCACTGCCCGATCCCTAGTCACCATCACCAAATGACGGCAGTATAGACCACTTACGCTTCGTCTCTCACAAACCAACCTGGTTTGCAGTTCCTATGTACCTCGCACTCAGCACCTTGGAATCCTTTGAGCGCTTGGTTCGCAGCTTCTTGTAGTGACATGGGTTGCTAGAATATCGGGCGTGATGCAGATTTGTGATTTATTGACATTAACGACCCAAACAATCTCCAGCTTTGTCACCAAAGCCTACCGCACCATCTGATTGTCCTTCCGCGCTTCGAGCAGTTCCTGCGCGTGCTTCAACAGCCGTCGGCGCTGTTTGTTCTTCTTCCTTCTGCGCCGTTTGCGTTCGCGGTTCGTCAACTGTTGCTCATCAACAACGACATCATGAGACAACAACATTTGTTGTTGTTGCGTGTTTCTGTCAGCGTCACTGTTGCCATTATCGATCTCGCTTTCCAGCTCTTCCACTCGTCTGAACAATTTGTTGAGTCGGCGTTTGAACTTTTTGCGCCATTTGCCTGCCGGTTTGTGTCGAATCGATTTTGGCACCGGAGGCGTGGTCAGATCTCGCTGACGAGTTGGACGATCGTTCTGCGTTGATGATGGTCCGGTGCTTCTTGTCGGCGAGTTTTTGTCTGTAACCAGGTCTGTTTTATGCACACAACCATGACAAAACTTTGATGATAACATGACTATTGCACCGTCGTTTGGCTCTGTGACAAAACCGCAGTTTTTTCACCCAACCTTCAGCTCTGATCGTCTTTATCCTGAACTTCAACTGATCGACCTCTTTTCGCAGCTCGCGCAGTCGCTTCTGCTTCTGTCGCAGTTGCCGTCTCAATTTGCCGAGTCGATCATTCTGTTCATGACTGCTCCCATCGACCGAATCGTCGTCGTGACTGAACGACGCGGGTTCGAACCCCGCCGATGCCGTTGGTTGATTGATGTCCACCTCATGCTGACGCTGAGTGTCTTCATCAGCTCGTGTCGGTGAGACAGCAATGGCCGCAGATATGGTGCACACAAGCAACGTTCGCATGAGCAGTGGTGTTGTCATGTTTGATTTGTTTGAGGTATATCTTTGACGATTGACTCATTTGATGCAACTTCGGCGACGCGTTGCATTTGTTGACCGCATTTCGATGAACTATGTTACGCGAAATCCATCGTGTATCGTGATTTCTGTTGGTCTCTCTTTTTCAGCTGTATGTTGAGATTGAGAACCAGTGTGTTCGATGTTTCAACAGTGGCGTCTGCATTCTGGGTGTGTGGCCGGACAGCTGTGCAATTTCCAATTTTATTCATTTCTTTGTTTGCTCTATTTTTCCGTTTGAAGGTTTGGATTGTGATTTTGAAAACCCACAGGAATTACACTTGACAATTTGCCGAGTGAACGTTTTCTCATAGCGAAACATTCTTCAAGATTTGATTTCAGGCCCCGATCGATTACAGATGTTTGTGTCTTCCATGTGCGCATCCGATCTTCGCATCCCGCCGCATGTCACAGTCGTTGTCGGGTCGCGCCATCTACTCCATTTTAATCGCCATCATTCTGTTCCTGTCCACCCAATACATCGTCGTTTATCGTGACCTGACAGCGCTCGATGATCGACAGATTGAAATGCAGGTGATCATCGCGATTTTTGGGACTTTCAGGCAGTGGTGTCGTTGGGAAATCAAAAAGTCCATGCACCGGATACCCAAAATCCAAAATTTTTCGGATACCGGATACCCAACATGAAAAATCTCGGATACCCGAAGAGGGATGCCCCCTAAAATAAAAAATCTCGGGTACCCAGGGGGTTGTTCAAAAAGGTCAATTTTTTGGAGGGAAATTGAGCAAAATCAGTGTTGGAAGCGCAAAAATGGCATTTTGCTGGTTATGCTTGCGCCAGCAAGCGATTTTGAGCATTTTTTTAGGTAAAATGGGCGATTTTTACGGTTTTCGGAAAAAAGTATACCCCGGGACAAAAGTCAGGATACCGGATACCGCTGGGTGAAAAAATCAAGATGCCGGATACTAGGGGGTAACAGTGTAGTACTTGGCCAGGCTGTTGACGATAGATAGATTGGGACCCGAAATGTGTTGACGATAGATAGATGGCCCAAGTCCGAAATCTTGGGGGGGTCGACCCAAACTTGTTGACGATAGATAGATGGTGGGGGGTCGCCAAAAATCAATATATAGTATGTGCAGTAAGCAGGTAATCATGTTTAAATAAAATGAAAATGTACATAGATGCACTAAATCCGCGCGATTTTTTGCCTATCTGGGGTAAAAAATACCGATTTTGAGCCATTTTGAGTCAAAAATGTCAATTTTGGGTTAGAAATGTGTTGACGATAGATAGATTGTTCCCAAAATTTGTTGACGATAGATGGATAAGCCCATAAGTGTTGACGATAGATAGATGAAATCAAAAAGTGTTGACGATAGATAGATGAATTTGGGGGGCCACCCCCAAGTACTACCCTGGGGGTAATCCCCCTCCCCCCCACTCAACCACACCGCTGCTTTCAGGTGTGATCTGTAAACTGTAGGATTTTTATTGGCATGCATCGCACTAATTCAGGACATGCTGCTGGAACGGGATCGCGAGATAGCCGATCTGAAGATGCAGGTGTTGGGCAAGGACAGGGACATTTACCGATTGGGAATCAGAATGAAAGATCTCGAGCGTCGATCAAAGCCAAAATCACCTGAGATTCAAAATCAACCGAAGACCACGGTTTACCTAATCACACCGACTTACGCGCGACCGACACAGCGCGCCGAGCTGACACGAATGAGCCACACATTGATGCTGGTGACCAGCGTTCGTCTGTTCTGGATCATTGTGCAGGACTCAAGTGAAAGGTCGGTTTTTCCCTGATTGAATTGCTAAATTACCGATTGCTCACTCAATTTTTGCCAACATCCAGGTCATCAGTTATTGACGCGGTGCTGCAACGTACCAACTTGTCGTATGTGCAATTGTACACGCCAACACCTGCAGAATACAAATTGAACGCGTCGGATCCGAGCTGGTTGTGGCCAAAAGGCGTCAATCAGAGAAATGCGGCGTTGAGTTGGATAAGGTTAGCAGGGTTTTACATTCACTTTGAATTGTACAGGAAGTTTGTGGTTTCTCGTTTCGTCCTATTTATCATGCAGGTGGTGCACCAGTACATCGTCAGTGCTTATGCAGCAGATGGCCACGTGACTCCAAAAACGTGTAAATGGTGTGATGCTTGCACGAACATGTTTTTTCACAAGATTCACAGCCTGTTGATCGTTGTTTCGGTGCACAATGATGGACCATGCCTTGTTAATTTACAGCTGTACTTTCTATCTGTTTCATTCGCAGTTTTCCACAGCAGCCAAGATGGGTTTGGTATCGTTGGGCGGTTGGTAATTGCAAAAACGTATCGTGTTTGCAGATCACATGCTCCTCCGCCGTCCAATCACTCGTTGGTGTACTTCGCTGACGACGACAACACGTATGATCTCAGATTATTCGACCAATTCCGATCGATCGATAGAGTCGGTGTTTGGCCTGTCGGTCTCGCTGGAGGTCTGGTGGTTGAAAGACCGGTAGTCGATCTGCAGGTTGCGCTTGTTTGTGATTTTTTGTCCAGCTGGTATGGTATTCCCCTTTGCTGGCGCCCAGGTGTCGCTTGTGTTGTGCAGCGGTGTAGTTCCTGGGGGGGAGGGGGGTCCCCCCCTCGGGTACGCTATCTCCCCCTCGAGTGGTACACTATCCCCCTATCTCCCCCTCCGGGTACACTATCTCCCCCAATTTTTGCCTAAAATGGGCATTTTAGGCCTAAAATGTGTGATTTTCAGGTCAATGTTCTCAAAAGTCGCCAAAATACCCTTTTTATGAAGAATTTTTCCAAAAAGGGGCAAAAATAGGTCAAATTTTCTACCTCAAAAAGTGACTTTTTCCCGAATTTGGGTCTTCCCCCCCCCTTCCCCCCCTCGGGGGTACACTATCTCCACCTCCGAAAAAAACGGAGGGTCCGCTATCTCCCCCTCCGGACCAGGAACTACACTGTTGTGCAGCAATGTGGTTGCTGACCGCTACTGCTGCGTGTTTTACAAAAAAAACAGGTGGAGCACCAGGTCATTGTCAGTGTATGAATGCAGCATTGACCACGGTTCTAGTCGGTTCCGTCGCACGACAAAGTTTTCCACCTTTTTACCTGTCGCATCTCCAGACCCACGAAGTAACAAGCTGGATGACCGGTTGGAAGCCCGAACGTCCATTCCCGATCGATATGGCCGGCTTTGCCATCAACGTGCAGCTGCTTGTCAATAATCCCAATGCTGAATTCTCATACCAGGTTTGTGATTATATGTGGACCGTTGTCCCATCTTTCAATTGTTTTTGTCTACGAAGTGCTCACACATGATTCTGGAACGATTACGGGCAATGTACAGCGTACGCTTTCGTGAAATTAGCTGGTGTGTGAATGACCTCTTTTTGGTCAATGGTCACCATCACCAATCCTGAACACCGCACCATATTGTTAGTGAAAATTTTTTCGGCAGTGTCCGACGCGTCTCTCCTTTATCCAATGGTTATTGCAGAGCAGAATATCTTTTCCCAATTCCAGGTGCCACGTGGCTACCAAGAGTCGCATTTGCTCCAACAACTCGGAATCAAGCTATCCGACCTTGAGCCTCTTGCCGACTTGTGTCGTGTGGTGTACGTGTGGCACACGAGGACGGAAAGGGCAAAACTCAAATCCGAAACCGTCCTTCAGGCCAAAGGCGTGCGCTCGTACGACGGAATGATCGAGTTTTAAAATTCTTTGAAACATTTTATGTGCATGAAGTTCAAGTGAGATTCATGGTGGTTCCACATAGTGGCGTGCTTAATATTTTTTTACTTCCCCCAAATTGCTCAGGCTGTGTTACTTGTTACGCAATTATTATGCATTTCTGTACATAGGCTTGTGAGTGCTGTGCTGTTCTGGTGAAATAAAAGAGAAATGATGCTCCCTCGTTTGGTTGTATGCGTTCGGTTGGCGATTTATTGGGTACTTGAAATCCCCTTGCAAACATACCTGTATTTTGTGTCATACAATATTCCAAATTCTTACAGCACTGTTCTCCAGGTTCAGGGCCACAAGCATTTGCTTCACTCCATCCAGCCGACAAACATGGCTGATGCACCTGGTCCGAGTGCATCCAAGATCGCCAAGGCCACGCCCAAATCTGCTGCCTGGCATCTCGAACAAGCGGCTGAAATGAAAACTGCTGGCAATGAATTCTACAAGGTCGGTTGCTTCACGGTTCTATTTCGATTCCTAAATTTATCAAGTCAGGATATATTTACTGATGTAAAACCTTGACACTTGTCAACATCCGAGCTGCAGAAAATGGCCAAACCACCCAAGTGTGACATCGGCAAAGGAATTGTTTGAAGCCGAGCACCGACCAACCAGGCGTGTTCATGTTACAGAGCAAAGCGTACACGAAGGCCATCCGTCAATACCACAATTGTCTGCTTCACGTGCGTGCCGCACAGAATGCACTCGGTCTGGGCAACAGCAATACGCCCGTGATGGCTGACGCTGTGATGCTAGCCGAACGGAGCAGTCCCGAACAGGTGGATGCGCACAAGATCACCATCAATGATATGTTATGCAAATGCTACAATAATCTGGCCGGTCGGTTTTGCGGTTTGCTTTTTTGTGGCATGATTGCAGATTACAGAAAGTTCTGCGGGGTTGTGCGCCAGGCACCACTCGATTTGTGGAATTTTCGAAACAGTGTACGCGTTAATTGGATGTAGAGGTCGGTGTAAGCTCGGCGTAAACATGAAACATTGCCCTCTGTTAACGTGGAATGTTTCATGTTCACACCGAGACGACACCGACCGAGCTTTCGATCGAGCTTACACCGACCTTCACCCGATGAAGCGTCGCGCGATGAGTCTTCAGCTTCACTGTATCGCGTGTTTTCCTCTGGATCATGATGATATTCCAGTTGCTCGTTACGATCGGCACAATCAGATCGGTGGTTCACCAGGCCGGTCATCGTCAGTGCGAATACAGTGCATTACCAACCATGCACCTCCCACCCAGCTCAGCGTTGTGTCACATTGCAGCCTGCATTCTGCACGGCGACAATCGCAAACGTGACGACTACGTACGAGCAGCTGGTTATTGTGATCGAGTGCTCGAAGTCGAGTCCGACAACGAGAAGGCCTTATTTCGCAAGGCGGCCGCTCTCTGTGAAGCCGGAGAACAGGAGAAATCGTTGGATGTGCTCGCCAAATGTGATGCAAACAGTGAGTGGTTGCATTTGCTTGTCGGTTTAGTTTTTTATGCGATTTTTGGATGCACATGAAACCAGCTTGCAGGTTTGTTGAGGTCGGGGACATCTGGTGCATTTGAACTGGCGATGACCTGGTGCGCCGCTTGTTTGTGAAATGAGGTTCAAATGGACAAATAGAACCCCTGTATTACTAATAAACTGGTGTGTCATGTCGGACAGACCAGATAAAATCTAAATGTTGTTTGTCGGTACGTTGCCCTCTGTTGTGCGACGGCTAAGTCCCGGGGCACAAGTTCAGCCATCAATTCAATCGGCCATTCAGGTCCGGCCGATTCAAGCCCGGCTGAAGCCTAAGCCTATAAATGGGTCAAGTATGCTGGGCCTGAATCAGGCTTGCCAGAAAAACTTCCGGGACTGAAATGTCGCGGAATAGTTGCCCTGGCATTGACCATTCCTTTGTGCACATTTATCATATTTATTGTCATTCACTGCCGATGCAGAATATCTGCCTCTATTTTATTACGATTTGCTCAAAGGGTCAACACAATTACATTTTCACAGCATTGTTTGTTTGCAGACACGGAGGTGCAGCGTTACGTGCGTCGCTGTCGCCTGGAACTGGCCGAAGATCGCAGGCAGCGTGATGCCGTCATCAAACAAAACTTCTTGCGCGCGCAGGCCAGAGAGAGGGCGGCTGCACAGGTGCGTAAGATTAGAATATTGCTGCCGCGTGCACATAAATAAAACGGGTCGCATAGGATTGACTCTCTTCACAGCAGGGATCAACTATCGCTTACTATCAGTGATACATCGGTAAAGCTTCATAGTTAAGTGGGAATGGATCACAATAAAGACGACGCACTGTAAAACTTAGTAAAAGGCTTCACTATTTTCTGTGCCACAAAAAATCGGAACATTTTGTTCTTCAGAACGGTCACCACATCTTCGAACAGAACGTGTCAGAAGAGAACGGTTTGATGCCAGGCTCGTCGCAGACATAACCCTGTGAAACATCAATGTGATTGTGATTCCACGCAGATTTCGCTTTTTGCCTCTGCTTGCTTTGCTGCTGATTTATTATATATTTTCACATTGTGTGCGCGTGTGTGTGTGTGTGTGTGTGCGAGAGTACGAGTATAATGCAAGCAAACTTCCATCTTTTTTGATCCGGTGTGTCATTAATCCCGAATCTAGTTGTACCTTGGTTTTTTTGTATCGCAGACTTTAACCTGGATTTCTACCTTCTATTGTACAGCTCTAAGTGGACTTCTGCAGGTATATCAAAATCTAGTAAATAGTTGTATTGATTTGTTCCCTCATGACAACCATACTTTATCCATGCATAAACAGTTTGGAACAGGACTATGCTTTGTGCAACTGTTTACCTTCGGTAAAAGGATAAAGCTTGCATCTTGGCTTGCCGCAAAAAGCCTATCGAACTAACGTTTATATGCCAATAACCGTGATGTTTCAAACATGTTTAGCGTCGGTCGATATGGTGGCCAAAGTTGAACAACAGGTGCTGATTATTGACAACGGTGCATCAACCTTGAAAGCCGGTTACTCAAACGCCAAGGAACCGAGGTTTGCTGGGTACTTTTGCTTTTTATCCTGTTGCGAAACAGAAAGTGGCACATTCGCTGACCCCTGAGCTTTTGATAGTCTTCGGATGGTTGTTGTTCGACTTGATCGGATTTGTCAACCAATGCTTATAATGTATTTGCCATGTGCTCATGATTCAAGCGAGCTGATGTTGCCCAATCAGTTTTAGCTGATCGAACCTGGGTACGAACAGTGTCAGTCAAGTGCTTATTAATATTCCCATCATAACTATTCAGTGTGATCTTCAACGGTATCGCCAAGTCGAAGAGAGAACGAAAACGAGTGTTCGTGGCCGACGAGATCAACGAATGCACCGATGTTACCGGACTGTATTATGTGCTACCGGCGCAACAGGGTTTCGTTGGTGAGCTTTAGCTTTAGATCTTTTTATCAGATAATTTTCTCATTTAGGTGTTTTAAATACACCGAGGTATTCTCAAGGTCGTCATCAAACTTGGGGGTCGGTGTAGCGCTTTGACTGAGACTTTCTCCACAGACAACATTTTGCGATCTCTTGCGAAGGTTACGTTGTCGCACCAATTTGCAAACAATGGATTCGATTTTACAGTGAATTGGGACATTCAGCAACAGATTTGGGACCGAGTGTTCAGTAAATCGTTGTTGGACACCAACTGTCGCGGAACCACATTGCTTCTGACGGAGCCGCACTTCAATTTCGTCTCACTTCAACAAGACACACAAGAGATTGTCTTCGAACATTACGAATTTGATGCCGCTTATATCACCACTGGTGCGAAAGTCCTTTGAATTTGGGGCCGTGCGCACCAATCCATAAAGTTTTCACGAAAGTTCTGTGCGACGCAAATCGGCTGCGTTTTTCGGCGATTTTCTGAACAAGCTTAGTGAAGAATTGCATAAAGAAGTTTATAATGCATGACATGAAATGTCCGAGAAGAAGACTGATTTGCGCTTTTCAAGTTTTCGTGCATTAAACATATTGTACACAATTCCTTCGGTTTACTGTGGTTACCTGTTTTCACAGACGGGCGGTGCACCAGGTCATCATCGGTACAATAGACATGCCCAAAATACGTGCGAGCTGGTTTTGTGCCTTTGGTAAAATAAAACATGAAATTCTCACATATTCCTTCAGCGAGCTGCCTGACTGCCTTCCACTACACGCACAATCGACCCGACTCAATGGGCACGTGTGTCGTGGTTGATTGTGGCTTCTCATCCTCACACATAGCGCCCTATGTTTGTGGCAAACCAGTGGTGGATGCTGTGAAACGGTGAGGGGGGCTGGTAGTGTTTGGTTGGTGTTGGCTGCATTCGCATCGCATTGATGATATCATGAAGCACCTCATGCCTGCAGAAACCGGACGAAACTGTCAAGACATTTTTGCTGTGTCGCATGTGTGACAAGCGACGTTTTGTATGGTCAGGCCGTGAAACGTCAACCTCACACAGTGCGATTGCTTTGCAGAATCTCAGTGGGCGGCAAGCTGCTCACCAATCAACTCAAAGAAATTATATCGTATCGTCAATTGCAAGTGATGGAGGAAACACATGTGATGAACCAATGCAAAGAGGACGCATGCTTTGTGGCCGACAATTTCGATAAATCGATGAAAACGTGCAAGTGTGTTCATTTTATAATAATGTATAGTCCAGCAACAGCTAACGCAGAATTTATGGCAGCCACACTGCCTGATTGGTAAAGCGAAATCGCAAGTCAGTGTTCACTTTTATACACAATCGTAGCAGCTTCAGTCAAAAAGTTTTTTTTCAATTTTTGCGCTGGCATTCTTTCATAGGATTGCCCTCTATTTTCACAGTTATGCAGAAAAATTCATACTTTGCCCACTCCTTTTTCCTTCCCTTCTCCGGTCTTTTGCATGCTACCGTAACCCCCAGTCGAACCATTCCAATTTTCATGTCTGAAGCGAGCGCGCACGTTTTCCGCTTTACGGATCAGGCAGATTGACTGCCATAAATTCTGCGTTAGTTGTTGTCGGACTATAGCAGCAGTGAGTTTCCCCCCACACACGCGACCACCCCCAACTTTTGGCCCATTGACCTCCAAGAAAGACAGCGAGCGGATCTTGTTGCGCGAGTAAAACATCAGTGCTGCGCAAGAAAGTATAATCTGTCAATTCTTTTGGGAGAAACTTTTCAAACGCGTTGCCTGATCCGTAAAGCGCATGATGCGTGCACTGGCTATAGCGGTCACGTGACTTCTGTAGCCAGTGCACGCATAACGCGCTTTACGGATCAGGCAACGCGTTTGAAAAGTTTCTCCCAAAAGAATTGCCAGAGTATACAAATGTCAAAAAAATAATTTTTATAAATTTAAAAATTCTTCATTTGCTAAACCTGCAAATGCGCAGACAACGTGGTAACGCAATCGAACGTGAGTACGTGCTGCCTGATTTCATGACACATCACCGAGGTTATCTCAGGAATGTCGGTGCCGGACAGAAGGACGATTCCGCCCAGGTAAAAATTTTGTTGTTAGCTGATGAAAAAACTCATAGATATTATCAAACTTTATTTTCCAGTGCATTCGTCTGAATCACGAACGATTCACAATTCCGGAACTGTTGTTCTCACCGTCTGATGTGGGCATCAACCAGTCAGGCGTAGCTGAGTGTATGGCACGGACTGTGGCCGATAATTGTCCTCAATGTTAGTTTTCTTTATTTTATCCCGCACTTTCGGTCACAACTGAATACCGTGAGAAATGAAAGGATGCGTGACTGTGGTATGAAAAAAAACTGACGACCGATGTGGTTCAGAGTCGCAAAAATATATTTGTGGGTCTGTTTGTTTTTAGTGACCTGTCCCATGGCATCGGTCTTGTTTTTTGCCCAGTAAACTTAAATCAAGAAATAGGACAAATAAGTGAATGAAACTGTGGAGTATTTCAGCATCTCACGCTCGTTTATGCGCGAACATTGTGCTCACTGGCGGATCCTGTCTGTTTGACGGATTTCGCGACCGTTTGTAAGTTATTTCCAAATGTGCTTAGGTCAGGCTGATACGTCAGAATATGTCCATTACATTTGCAGTTATTCCGACATCCGAGCCAGAATACCCTCCATCTATGACGTGAATGTCCATCTGCCCACCGACCCGATTTCATACGCTTGGCATGGCGGTCGTGCGCTGTGTGAAACATCACGTTTCGATGACATGACTGTGTCGCGTACCGACTACCTCGAACAAGGGGCACAATTGTGCGCCGAACGATTCGTGCAACCTTTTGTGGTTTTTGATTGAAGTTCTAGTTGACAATTTGGCATTTGTTTTTCGGATATTGACCAAATGAATAAAATGCTCATGATATAATATAGTGACTGGAACATTTTCTCACGTTGTTCACGAAACGGTTGATTTGACCCTGATAATGTCAATATCATTCCATATCGTATGTCTATGTTCACATTCACAGTCCTTCATAACGATGACAAACATTTCATAAATTTTTTGTCTAACGAGCTCTACCACGATGATTCGACGCCTATGCACCGCGTCTGCATCAGCTCTGCGGGCAACAACTTCCAATCCAAATGTACACGTGCACAATTGGGACAAATGGTGCAGTGACACTTTGATGCAAACGTTGCAGTGTATAACGGTCAGATTGGACTTCATCAATGAAGCTGAGGAGACCACTCTGTACAACGAAGTGCATCAGCCGTTGAGACGACTCAGATACGAACACGAACACTGGGATGATGTAAGGCTTGATTCTGCGTTACCAAGAATGCATCTGATTGGGTCCGTGACTTTTCGATTGAAGTTATTTCGAAACTCGCTGTCTGGTTTGTTAACGGTCTCTTTTAGGTTGGTTGAAATCAGAACTCTGAATAAATCTCGAAACTAAACGTCGGGTGACGTGGCCAAAGCAGATTCGATCTCCAAAGTTGACATTTTTTCAGGAAACCTAACCTTTTAGGCCATTCACCTTTACCGCGAGACTGAGCGCAGCAAATGGTCACCATCCAGTCAAACTATACTTGATCGATTGCGTTCATGCGCCTTTTCTGACGAACATTTGATCACTCATGTGCATGTGCTGGATCTGCATAAAGATGGCTACATCAAGCCACATATTGATAGTGTCAGAGTAAGTCGACACTTGAATTTGTTTGTTCAGACACTTGTGTCACGTGTGCGGGCACAGAATCAAACTCGGTGATCCGATCGGTCACAGCGCATGTGATAGTTGTTACCAGACACCGAGTCACGCGACCCAGGTAGTGCTGGTAACTTAGTTTGAGCTGACGATGACCCGGTGCACCACCGCCTTGCAACAATCGTAATTTTTTATGTTTCTTTGCAGTACTGTGGCCATACCATAGCTGGTTTATCTCTCTTGTCCGATGCAGTGATGCGTATGGTACATGAACAGGAAGCTGATTGGTCGTTGGATTTGTTGCTCAACAGACGCAGCATGTACATTTTGACGTTAGTTAAAGGGTGTGTCACCGTCTCCCCACCCGGGGGGAAAAGCGAAGCCGCCGAAAAACCCCAACAACAAAAAAAAAAAAACAACCACCAAAAACCGGGCCCAACAAAAAAAAAATCCACCCTCCCCCCGCCCCACCACCCAAAAAACAGTTAATCGTGTTCGAAATTTTTTTGTCGTTTTTTAAATTTAGACCAAGGACTTTGGGGGATCTGTGCACTCTTGACAACGTGACTTTTTGGGGTCAGCGACATTCACTGGTGCCTCCGTTTTCGCCTGGTGCAAAAGATTTTTCGATTTTTGTTGGCCATTGGTTATTCACCAAACGACAACTGTGTTTGTTTGGGTTTCTTGCAACAACCTTGAATCGAAAACTTACGCCGATCGAAATTTGTGGCATTGCATCTCGAAGTGTTGTGTTGGTCACATGCCAAGGTATAAAAGCGATTCGTCGGCCGTTTGTATCACCACAAAAACATTCAATTTTGCAGCGATGTCGCACGATACTCATTCAAACACGAAGTGCTCAAAGAATCGGAGTCAGTTTTCAACGGAGTGCCTGTGCCGAGAGACAGGCGAATCTCAATCATCTGCAGGGACATGCCCCAACAAGCGAAACAACAATCTTGACTTGTGAAATTTATAATTTTATTTTGAATTAGCTGTGGCTGCGCTTTATGATGAACGAATACAACACTGTCGATAATTGGTTTCGAGATAATAATCACGAAGCCCAATGGCAATGAAAAAAGAATTCCTGTTTATAATCTGTGTGCACATGCACTGAAAAACAAACTGGAAACTTGCGCCCAGTAGATAGGCCGACTGTCGGCTGTCATGAAACCTGCGCATTGTGACTGAACTAGGGTTAGAGGTCGGGTACCCGAGACCCGACATCTGAGAAAAAAAGCCGACACCCGACAGTTCCAAAAAACCGACATCCGACACCTAGTTCTTGGACCAAAAACAGGCGAATTTTTGCTCACTTTACGTGCAATTTTTTGGCTCAATTCACTGAATTCAAGTTTTGTCACACGAAATAAACACCAAAATGTCACTTTCTGCGTCTTCGGAAACATTTGGTTCGAAGAAAATTTTCTCTCAAAATTTTTCTCTCGGCAAAACTGATGTTTTGAACCGTAAGTGTCGGGTCCCAAAAAAACGACACCCGACATCTGGAGGCACCCGACACGTACACTTTTTGGCACCCGGCACTCGACATCTCTCTAACCCTAGACATAACTCCGTGATTATCACTCACTGACTGTACAGCAGGATAAAAAGTATAGTCCATCCATCAGCTCATGTCACTTTGTGATGCTGCTGGCCGACTTGGTCCCTTCCTCCACGTCCTAATGAAAGAGAAATTGAGTTTCCGAAAAAAATTATTTTTTGCTCCTAAATTGAATGTTTTTTTATGAAATCGACGTGTTTTATCCATTTTAACTTTTATTATATTTTTAATTTGATCGAATTCAATCTTTTTCGACACATTTTATCATTTTTTAAGTTTTTTTTGCAAAATCGGTCACACTCAATTTCTCTTTCATTAGAACGTGGAGGACGGGAACAAACCAGCCAGCAGCAACACAAAGTGTCCTAAGCCGGTGGACGGACTATACGTGGTATTGGGTGCCCAATAAAAACGCAAATATACAATGCGCAGAAGCAGAAAAAGATACAAAGATGAAGTAGCAAGCAACCGGGCTCAAGATTGTGTTGAAATGATCGATTTCCGTTGAGCCCCATCGGCCATAAAATGTGAAAAGCTACCTGCCCTCAGAAAACTTCATGGCAACGAATAAATTCTGTTTGATTATGATATGACACTTTCATTCCTTGCCACCCAGTTATATGTCGGCAACAAAAAAGCAGCGTATGTACACATGGATGAGCTCACGCATCAAAATTCACGAATAGAATGGTACATGGGTTAATATTCACTTAATGCACATCACAACGATATTGATGATCGAACGTACCAGTAAGTAAGCATAGAATCAGCGTCCCATTCTATTCCTTTCTTAAATTCTCCAGCCGAGCCTGCAGATCAGCGTCGGCGTCCGTGAGTGCAGCTGCTTCAGGCACCTTTTTGGCCGCACCCGGCGCGGCGACCGTTGAACCGGCGGCCGGTAGATTGGCCAACTGCTCGTTCATTTGAATACCCAACTCATCCAACACCTGGTTGACGACGGCGTCACTGCAAACACAAAATATAAGAAAAAATTGTCTTCGCAACACGAGAACATGTGATTGATAATGAGGAAATGAGTTTTACTTTATTTTCTTCGTGCCAACGACAAAAAGTGGAATTTACAGCTGATTTTTTACGGAATACATGAAACATCGTTCTGGAGCGAAAAGAATGTTTCGAATATTTTATTTGTCCGCTGTTGGCTAGTTTGAGGAGACAGTTCTGGGTTGCTGACCAGACCAGTTGAAAATGAATTAAACTTCTGCGCACTAAAAGATTCTCTACCCTGCTTGCTGATATTTGATATTTGACATCCAATCTATAGTTCTGTTAATCTCACAGTGACGATACAGGCGAACGCTGGTAATGGCGGTCCCTGATGTCGATGCTTCACTACAAAAAGGGCACATTGCAATCAACCAAATAGTAGACCGAAATGTATTGATTTCCTGCTTTATTTTTGATTGATTTGGATTAATTCATTAGAACCTCAAAATGCGAAACAAAGACACTACCACACCACACGTACGTTTCCTCCTCGTCATCCTCATCACCCATTGCGTCGTCAATGACGTCACTCATCATTTCCTCCTTCATGTCCATGATCTCCGTCTGTTTCTCGAATTCCATCATGATCTTCTGGATTTGCGGCAGATTCAGCTGCAAAGAATTAATTATTTTGTGTGAAAAAATTATCCAGAATCTCGGTCCAGAAAAGCTTAAGCTGATAAATTTTTTAATTAGGTGGCGTAAAAGCTAGAAGTCCGTGGGTTTGGGACAAAAAACCTGGTAAATTAGAATTTCAGGAGCTAGAATCTCCTAAATCTTGCATTTTTGTAGTTTCTGGCTGGTATAATAGCCGACTTTGAAAAAATAATAGTCAACTATGGCTGTCCGGGTTTATTTTTCAAGTAATTTTCCATCATAGTTTTATGGTGTGCCAAACCTGTTTGTTCATGGACCGCATGGCCTTTGTGACGCCCTTCATCGCTTGAGCCATTGCGTCCTGCGATTTGAGCGTTTGAATCTTCAACGATACGGCCTGTATGTTGGCACGCATCATCATGAACTTCTTCACGTAACGACGTGTCCGCACGAGGTCCTTGGCCATGACTTTCACAGCATCCTGGAAGAAATTTCGCACTTTTATTTTTTTTATCTCTGGCATGCTGAGTTACGTAACCGAGATGCATACTATAAAAATGGTAAACTCGAAAACAGACCATTTGTCCTTGTTTGGCCATTTTTCTGATATCTGCGATGATTTTCTTCTCTTGTTGCTCAAGGCGACTTCTGAAACGTTTTTGTTTAGTGAAAAACGGATAACGTGCAAACATGGCCAACAAAATATAATAAACATGAGCAACGGACAATAAGAGGTCAACCTTTCTCTGTCCAAATCACGCATGGCCCGATTTAAAGCTCGTTGATTTTGACGCAGCAGCTCTTGTGGCGTTTTCCGCCGGCCAAACAAAAATTCCAGGGGCATTTTGTATTGACTTCTCGCTTCACTTTTATTGACCGCACGATCGGTATTGTATTTCTTTAGTTCTTTCGACCACAGACCACAACAGCAATGAAGAACGAAAACGCGACCTCAAAAAGTTGAATGAACAAAGAAAATGTGGTAGAAGCCGCGAGTCAGTGTAGTTCCTGGTCCGGAGGGGGAACAGGCGGTACCCCCCTTTTTTCGGAGGGGGAACAGACGTACCCACCTGGGGGGGAGGAAGGGGGGGGAGGACCCAAATTTGGAGAAAAGTCATTTTTTTTGAGGTCGAAAATTTGGCTCATTTTTGCCTCTTTTAGGGAAAAAATCTCAATAAAAAAGGTATTTTGGCGATCTTTGACGACATTGACCTAAAAATCACTCATTTTATGCCTACCGTATTGTCGGAAATAGAACCCGGGGGGTCTATTTTTTCACTGGGGTCATTTTGGGGGGGTTCAATTTATGGGGGGGTCAATTATTGGGGGGGTTATATTTTTCATTTGGACCCCCGACGAAAAAAATCATTGTTAATAATGCCCATAAAAATGGCTTGGTTTCGGTATTTTCTAACTTCAACAGCGGCAATTATGCTTAGAAAGCTGCTTTCTGTTGTGTACGCAAGCTTAAACAACGTTTGACACAACAACACAGCCTTACCATACCACTAATCTGTGGTACGGTGAAGGTTGGGGGTGGGGTTCTATTAATGGGGGGGGGTCAATTAATGGGGGGGGTTCTATTTTTGATTTCGAGCCATTTAGGGGGGGTTCAATTAATGGGGGGTTCTATTTCCGACAATACGGTAAAAATTTCTATTTTAGGCCTAAATTTGCCTATTTTAGCACATGCCTACCTGGTGACTGATCCGTGAACCGACTGTTCACTGATGAGTGACTTCTTTTCTTGGTAACTAGACACTTGTTGACTGTAAACAACTGTACAAAACACGGGGGTGCGTTTTGTACGCTTGTTGACTGTATGACATTTATGACAATAATGTTTTGTGCAATCAACAAGCGTACAAATTTTTCAGCGTGTTATGCAATCAAAGAGGTATAGTCCAACAACAGCTAATGCAGAATTTATGTCCACTGCGTTGCCTGATCCGCCAAGCACATAACGCGTGATGCAACATTATAAACACACCCACGCAGCCAGCCAACACACACAAGCTGGCTGCCTGCCTGTGCTTGTAATGTTGCATCACGCGTTATGTGCTTGGCGGATCAGGCAACGCAGTGGACATAAATTCTGCATTAGCTGTTGTTGGACTATACAGATTGCAACATGAGGTGATTCGAAGAAACGTGAAAAAAATAGGCACGCGGAAGAAAGCATAGCGCTAAAGAGATTTGTCACTGTTTATTAATTTGGTGCTGTTTTTGTTCCTGTGAAGTACTGAGCTCTTCGTTCGTGTAGTTTGGCTGTTATGATTCACCCAATTGCTGAATGCTGCGTTATTTGTCATAAATGTCATTTTTGTCACACACAGTCAACAAGTGTACAATACGGTCGTGCTGTTTTGTACACTTGTTGATTGCACAAAACATTATTGTCATAAATGTCATACAGTCAACAAGTGTACAAAACAGTCGTGCTGTTATGTACACTTGTTTACGCGTGTGACATTTATGACCGTATGTGGACACTTCTTGACGCTCGGACAAGAATTCTTGTCTTTCTTGTCTTTCCTGTCTTTCTTGTCTTTCTTGTCCGTATAGTCAAGAAGTGGTCTTTACGCCCGGGCGTAACATACATTTCTTGACTACGCGGACAAGAAAGGCAGAAATAATAATACACAGTCAAGAAGTGGGCGTTACGCCTGGGCGTGAGGACCACTTCTTGACTACGTGGTCTGGGTGGACAGAAACACAATGTAAGTTATACGAATAAAAAATTAGTCTGTAAAACCAAAACGTACATGTACATGGGTCCCAATTTGCAGATTAAGTACTCAGGCGATATAACATACATAGGAACATCAAAATTTTGAGTGACAGTATGTGACAAAAGTGATTAATTAGAAACCAAATCGTTCTGAAAAACTTCACATTGTGTCTTAAAATCGTATTCAAAATTCCACAAAAACGTTTTACAAAACTTCTCTGAGGTGTAGTGTTTAGTGGGTGTTTTTATTTTACAAAATTCGATCACGCACCCTCTCAAGTACTGACTCGTGTGTTACATTGTGCATGACTGACAATGATCCCGTTGCTGTTCTTGTCATGTTCTTGTATAACAAAACCACAGCAAATATGCATAATTCCTAGTTCTGTTAACATGTCCTGTGATCTGTCCTGATGTCCGTGATCTTTCTCTCTCCTTGGTGCTTTTTGTATCGTTCCACACGCAGTGAAAGGCCGCTCGCTACATAAAACGGGAGCATCTCAGGAGTGTCCATTGTTGTATAAGTTTCGGCCAATTTCCATTCTCATAAACTGCCATAGATTTGTTGGTGCATACAAAAAGCAGTGGTACTTCGCAACCAAGTTGCACAAAACATCTCTCACGCAAGCACTAAAGTGATTCATTAAGAAGAGCTGAGTGCTTAGATTAGAACAGTCATCTCTCATAGTCAAGAAATGGTCTTTACGCCCAGCCGTAACGCACACATCTTGACGCTAAAACATAATTTTTGTCTTTCTTGTCTTTCGTGTCCGCGTAGTCAAGAAGTGGTCGTTACGCCCGGGCGTAGCATACAGTTCTTGACGCGTCAAGAAGTGTCTAGCTAGTCGCAAGACGGATAAGGCCATGAAACATCGTGGCGAACGGGCGGACGACATTCCATTGCACTTTTTCAGTTCAAAGCAAGGAGCTCTTTTTTTAATTCAAAACAGAGATCGGAAACGGGCCGGGTAAAGTCGGCCCGGCCCGGCCCGGTCGGTGAAAAGTCCGGCCCGGCCCGGCCCGGCCCGGTGGAGGGCTGCAGGTCGGCCCGGCCCGGCCCGGTCAGCCAATTTTCAAGGGCTGAAAACTAAAAAAGTCCAAAAAGCTGAAAAAAATTCGAAAATTTTCTGCAGAATGCTTGTTTTCACTGGTACAGCTGGGGGGAAGGGTAGGTAGGTAAGGTAGGTAGGTACGTAGACAGTAGACTGACGCGCCATCCTGATGCAGTACGTAAGTCGCCGCCCCGGTTTGTACAGTAGTAGGTATAATTTTTGACTCAAAATGGTTTAAAATCGGTATTTTTCACTCCATATAGGCGAAAAATAATTAGCGCTTAAGAATACATTCTCATCAATATGTAGACATAAATTTTGTTCCCGGACGACTCCCCCCAGCTCGGCCGGTCGGTACAGTAGGTAGGTTGATTGCAGGCAGGCTTTTTTGGTGGTACAGTATGTTGATTGCTGCAAAGTAAAGGCCTGGGTATGGGTAGCTACGCAGGGTAGTACTTGGGGGGGGTGGGGGGGGGGTCCTCCCCCCCCAAATTCATCTATCTATCGTCAACACTTTTTGATTTCATCTATCTATCGTCAACACTTATGGGCAAATCTATCTATCGTCAACAAATTCTGGGAACAATCTATCTATCGTCAACACATTTCGACCCCAAAATGGGCATTTTTGCCTCAAAATGGCTCAAAATCGGTATTTTTTGTCCCAAATAGGCAAAAAATCGCGCGCTACGCGCGGATTTAGTGCATCTTAGTACATTTTCATTAGAATTTACACATTATTACCAACTTAGTACACTATACTGTACCTTGATTTTTGGCGACCCCCCCCCCCCACCATCTATCTATCGTCAACAAGTTTGGGTCGACCCCCCCCCCAGATTTCGGACTTGGGTCATCTATCTATCGTCAACACATTTCGGGTCCCAATCTATCTATCGTCAACACCCTGACCAAGTACTACACTGTAGCTACGTACGGTACTGCTTCTTTCTTCAAAACGATGACTGAAAGGATCAAGAACTAGGAAATGTTATTGCGCGAAGCGCAAAAATTTTGAAAATTTTGGTTCAAAAAAATAGTAATTTCGTTCAAATTTAGGCATACCGGGCCGGGCTGCTCGGCCCGGCCCGGTCCCCCCAAATCTCCGGCCCGGCCCGGCCCGGCCCGGTCGACCAACTCCAAAATCGCCAGCCCGTTTCCGATCTCTGATTCAAAAAAGTGTTTTGGCCAGAGAGGTCGCATCGCAATCGGGCCGGGTTTGGCCGGCCCGGCCCGCCCGACCCGACCCGAAGCCCCAAATCTCCGGCCCGGCCCGGCCCGAATTTTTTGGCTCAGATTTTAACCCAATTTTTGTCATAATTTTTGCGATATTTGAATCTATTTTTTTGGTTGAAAATTCATTTTCATTGTTTTCCATGAAAAAGTCGTCAGATAGACAATACTGATCACTTACTTGTCGAATCCGTCAGAAATTTTAGTATTTTTGACAAAAAAATCCCTACTTTTTCAGTAAAATAAGTCACTTGTTCAGAATAAGTCCAATCCAAATCTCCGGCCCGGCTCGAGCCAAAAGACTATGGGTGGGCACAATACCCAATACCCAATACCCAATACCAATACCACCCAATACCAATACCAATACCACTGTTTGGTATTGGTATTGGGTCTAATTCTGGTATTGGGTATTTGTATTGAAGCTGGCCTGGTATTGGTATTGGGTATTGGTATTGGGTTTGCCCAGGTATTGGGTCAAAACCAATACCCAATACTAATCCAGAAAAACCCAATACCAAACCAATACCAAACCCAATACCTGACTCAAAACCCAATACCAAACCCAATACCAAACCAATACTAAGACCAATACCCAATACCCAATACAAATACCAACCCAATACCCAATACTCAATACCAATACCAACCCAATACCAAACCCAATACCAGGCACTTCAGTAGTATTGATCTGGTATTGGGTATTGGTATTGGGTCTCACCCGGTATTGGTATTGGGTATTGGTATTGGGTCACCAATTTGGTATTGGTATTGGGTATTGGTACAGGGCCGGTATTGGTATTGGGTATTGGTATTGGGTGTCAAAAGTGGTATTGTGCCCAGGCCTACAAAAGACCAAAATCACGGCCCGGCCCGATTGCGACCTCTGGTTTTGGCCTTTTTGATTGTAGATTGACCGACGGCTTGCGCTCGTATTTCTATCCAGCTGGTCAAACGCTGAAAAAACAAGTTTGCGGCTGCGCTTCGCTTCGCCGGCCATGGAAGATCAAAGTTAGTTTCTTTTGCTGTCGGCGGCTAGGGCTGGGCACAGCACAATACCACTTTTGACACCCAATACGAATACCCAATACCAATACCGGCCCTGTACCAATACCACCAATACCAAATTGGTGACCCAATACCAGTGTAGTGGCAGGCCCGTGTGTGGGAGGTAAGTATGATGCGGGGTTGGGACCGGAAGCGTGAGAGGTATGATTTTGGTCGCCCAAAAAGGCGAAAAAACACCGTTTTTGTGATACAATTTTGGCCAAAAATTGAGGTAAAAATAGTACTTTTTCCAAATTTTCGCTGAAAATCGCCTAAAAATAGGTATTATGGGTGGGTTTGCGCGCGCTATTTTTGGGAAAATAAGGTCGAAAAACACCGATTTTTGCCTTAAAAAGGTATAAAATTGCTTCTGAGAGGAATGATTTGGAGTTGTGAGAGGTAAGTACTCAACCCCCCTCGGGTTTTGTGTTAGGTGAGTACTGAGAGGGGGGTAACCCCCCCAACCCCCCACCCAGCCACTACTATGACCAATACCCACAATACCAATAATGGATGAGACCCAGTGTAGTTCCTGGTCCGGCGCGGCGGTTAGTGTACCTATCCCTTTTTCCGTGCGGCGGTTAGTGTACCTCCCTGGGGGCTGGGGGAAGGGGGAAGACCCAAATCCAGGAAAAAGTCACTTTTGAGGTCGAAAATTTGACCGATTTTTTTGCCCCTTTTTGGAAAAAATTCTCCATAAAAAGGGTATTTGGCGACTTTTGACATCATTGACCTAAAAATCACCCATTTTAGGCCTAAAAATGCGCATTTTAGGCCTAAAATGCCTATTTTAGGCAAAAATTGAGGCGGTTAGTGTACCTGGTGCGGCGGTTAGTGTACTAGTGTACCTTGGTCGCGGCGGTTAGTGTACCTTAGGGGGGACCCCCTCCCCCCAGGAACTACACTAATGAGACCCAATACCAATACCATATCAATACTACTGAAGTGCCTGGTCTTGGGTTTGGTATTGGGTATTGATGGGTATTGGGTTGGTATTGGTCTAGTATTGGTTTGGTATTTGGTTGTGTTTTGGTCTGGTATTGGGTCGGTATTGGGTTTGGTATTGGTTTGGTATTGGGTTTTTGAGTCAGGTATTGGGTTCGGTATTGGTTTGGTATTGGGTTTTTCTGGATTAGTATTGGGTATTGGTTTTGACCCAATACCTGGGCAAACCCAATACCAGGCCAGCTTCAATACCAATACCCAATACCAGAATTAGACCCAATACCAATACCAACCACTGGTATTGGTATTGGGTATTGGGT